>MU001700.1:0-19403 GCA_010093515.1 Lineolata rhizophorae
GAAGGTCGTTGTCGTAGGTCGTAATCAGATTGGCATATTCGGTCAAGGACTCGGGCGTTTTGACGCCAACCATGGCGCGGCGGAGGTCGTCCGAGAGGGAACGCTTCAGTTGCATGATTTGTCCGACCTCGTTCAGGCCTGATTCCGCGGCGAGGCGACGGAATTCGGCAAAATGCGAGAGGAAGTTGTGCTTCCCTTGCTTTAGGTTGCCTAGTTTCGCGAGAGCGGTGTCGCGTCGGTTGGGGTCACCGTACGTGGCTTCTAGGAAGCTCAAGAGCTGTTCTACCGTTCGGATCTCATGGTCGAGAATTGGTCGTACGAGAGTGGCCGCGTCTCCTTCGAGCCGAGAGTTGACGTACAGAAACTGAGCACGGGGCGTAGGGTAGCGGTCCGCATTGGCTTCCAACTTGTACTGTATCTTGGACAGGAATTCAGGCAGATCGCGGCGTCTTCCTGTGAAGGCCGGCGGGTCCGGTAGTTTATCGGATCGGGGCATCAGGGTCGAGGGTTTCGAGCCACTCCCAGACTCTCTCGCGTCTGCTGCTGCGGGTTCAGCGGGAGTGACGGCGACTGAGGGAGTCGGGGCGGACCGTTGCGAGGAGAGGAGCTCGATCTTTTCGTTCAGGCTTTTCATCTGCTCTTGGTGACGAGCTTCCTGTTCGTTCAGCTGTTCACTCAGCTGCTGCTTGAGCTCTTTCAGCATTTCGGCAATCGGATTTTGAGGGTCCATGGCGGGCGATCGGAGTTTGGTAAATGACGCAACGTAGTGTCACGAAAGCGGTAGAAGCGGTCATAAGTCGCTGATGAAGAGCGCTCAGCCGCGCTAACTAGACTGATTCGCGATGAAAGGGTGCTCAATTAACAAGACGTTGCGTGAAGAACTATCTACAAGTCGGCGTGCGTGCGAAGAAAAGGTGGGCGACAGTCGCTTAGGCGGGTGTCGCCATGTCAACCAGTTACGAACACAACAGTATGGTGGGTGCGCAGTCGCCTAGGCGACTGTTGCCATGTCAACCAGTTACGCACACAACAGTATGGTGGGTGCGCAGTGTCACTCCGTGACAAGGGGTGTCTCTAACGGATTCTAAGACGGAGGGTAAAGCACCGGAGGGATCTTCAACGGATTCCGAGGCGGATAGTGAAGCAGATGATGAAATCTTAACGGATCCCGGGTTAGAGAATGAAGCGGAAGATAAAGTTCTGGCGGTCTCCAAGTCGGAGAGTGAAGCACAGGAAGGGGAGCAGACGAAGAGAGAAGCCGTGGAGGCACGACTGGCAGAAGAGGAGAGGAAGGAGAGAAAAGCCAAGGAATCCGAAGAGGCAGAAGTGCGAAGGCAGGAAGGGCTGCTTCGTGATCCCCCTCTCTTCCCCAACGGCTGGCTCAAGAACTCGAAATACGACTTCGACGAGATACAGGTTCGCAACTATGTCCAGAACGCCGAGACGTATAACGATCGGTCAATCCAGATTTTGCGCCTCGCTGCTCAGCTAACTGGCCACTTCTTTGTCTTCGAGATCGACGAGGAGGGACGCCATTAGATCAGCGTGCCTAGGGCCTCATCCGTACCGAAGCCTGACCCCAACAAGAAGATGCCGGAAATCATCGAGCGTGACGGCGGCGCCAGGGTCGTTTATGTCCATCCTTCATCCCGCACTGTCGAAATTGAGAGGGAGAGGAAGAGAATGGCAAGGGAGAGGGAGAGAATAGCAAGGAAAGAGGAGAGGCAGAAAGAAGAGGAGGGGCAGAAAGAGAAGGAGAAGGAAGCTAAGGTTACCACGGACGTGGCTACAGCTGTCGATGAAAAGGCCGAGGGCGACGCGGAGGTAAGTGCAGCCGACAACATTCCCGAAGCGAGCCAGACCACTGACACGATTGAACAGCGGCCTGCGCAATCCAAGAGGCCGATCGGCCAGGTCGACGCCGAAGAGGCGCCGGAAGCCGTGAACGTCCCGGCCGGAGCACCCAGCATGGTATTAGAGGACGACGATAATGAGCCGGTTTCGGCTTACAATATGGAGCTGGGGACGACCGCCGGTATTGGGAAGGCCACCGCGGCTGCTGAGAAGCTACCGAGTGCCCATGAGGCCGAGCCTACCGAGGCCGAGGTGGAGACGACGCATCTAGTGCAAGGCGTGAACGCCTCGCATGATACGAAGAGGAGCGACGCAGGTCCGGGCGCGGCCGCAGCCACAGTCCCCGCCGAAGACCCAGCCACGGACCCGTAGGCCACGGTTCAGCTAACCGAGGGCGTGCTCGACAAGATGTCGAGGATGGAGAACCCTGCCAAGGCTATCAAGCGCTGGAGAGCTCCAAGTAAGGGGCCTGGCGCGGACGAGGGCGTGGACGAGGGCGTGGACGAGGACGGCCGGACATGCGTCAGCGACGGAAGTCACGGAGACGCCGAAACGGCTCAAACGGTCCAAACGGCCCAGGTGGATACGAGGTCAATGTTTTCGCGCTTCTTCGGGTGATAGGGATGAACAGTCTAGATTGATGCAAGGAGAGATGCGAGGAGGGTATACACTTGGACGTTGGGTGGGGAAGACGAGGACGGGATCTGGATTCTAGTGGTATCGCTTTAGGATGATTAAGTAGTTAATAGAGGCACTAGGGGGAGAAGGGGGGGAACGTATGTCGTGGACATCAATGTATGGCAGCAGTAGACACGTGACGCTCGGGGCCAAGGTAATGCCGGCCCCGGTTCAGGGTGCAGCGTACATAGATCGCAGGGTGCAGGTCGACCTACACTCCGCAACCTCATCGTATACACTCTGTTTTGCCGCTCGACATTTTTCGAATGTTTAAACTCTGAAAGTATTGGAATCGAGTGTATAATACGTTGTCGAGCGTCACAGCGTACATGGTGGCAAAACAGAGTGTATAAGGTGAGGTTGCAGAGTGTAGGTGGACCTGCACCCTGCGATCTATGTACGCTGCACCCTGAACCGGGGCCGGCATTACCTTGGCCCCGAGCGTCACGTGTCTACTGCTGCCATACATTGATATCCACGACAAAAAAGGGAGATCCCTTAAAAGCAGGACAAGCCGGTCAATCGCCGAGCTAAGGAAGGAATACACATGGGCAGAAAACTTAGAAAGTTACAAGATGATGCAGGTTGGCTCCCTCTCTCTACCAGGAGCTCGGCTAAGACTACTCTGGCTGGCAACACGTCGAGCCTTGATACGTCCTTCCTTCTCCGTCCGAGGCGTCCGGTGGCGCCGCTTCCGTAGGATTCGAACGACAACATAGAAGGCATCATCCACGTTGACGCAGCTCTTCGCCGACGTCTCGAAGAAGTGGCAGCCCAATGCGCGAGCGAGAGCTGCGCCCTCAGACGTCGAGACCTCGCGCTCTGTATCACAGTCGCTCTTGTTTCCAACCAGCACGATCGGTGGCCGAGCTCTTGGCGGAGAGTCGGGGAAGGTGGATTCGAGCTCCGACTCCTTGACCCGTAGGATCTGACGGTAAAACGCCTCGATGCGGACGAACGATGCTCGGGAAGAGGTGCTGTAGACTAGGACAAAGCCGTCACCGTCGCTTATCCACTGGTCGCGCAAGACGGCGTACTTTTCATCCCCGGCGGTGTCCAGCACATTGAGCACGCATGCTTGGCCGTCAATCTGCACCTGTTTGCGGTACGAGTCCTCGATGGTAGGGACGTAGGCATGGTCAAAGTAGTTTAAAGAAACCTGTTGGGCCGAGTCAGCGCGTGCTATTCCGGCGAACACCACTGCAACATACCTGAACCGTTAGAGCTGTCTTGCCGACGCCTCCATCTCCTAGCACCACCAACCTGTGCAAAGCCAGATTGCCGACCATTGGGCTAGGCAGACGTGCGCAGAACAGACAGGTCGAAGGGAGATGATTCGGTCGGCCTGGAAGAACGGTTAGCTATGCCACGGGCACGGCGAAACAGAAGGGGACGGACGTCGGTAGGGCAGCAAGATAGGGATGGCGCATGTCGGAGTTTGGCGAAGCAGACACTGGCCTCGCCCCCAAGTGCTTCGCCGGTCTTATACTGTTCCGATGGAGCAAGAGCAAGCGATGTAAGCTCGGTTGCCCGCAGTCCACCAGCCATCGGCGCCGCCGCAAAGTCTCGCACTCCGCTTCAGACAAAAGGGACATGAAAATAGTCTCGACGTGACGGGGCGACCCCGGCCAAAGCGACCGGACGGCAGCCGCCCCCTGAGCAACCGGGCGGCCGGGTCCGGCGCGCCTTCCAATTGGACCGCTGCAGCCTTCCCGCCCCGCCCGTCTTCTCTTTGCTGTCCGTTTCTGCGCGCTGTCCGTTTCTGCACGCTGTCCGTTTTCCCGCCGCCATCCCTTTGCCCTTGTCCCCACCGCCTTCGGCCTTGTAGGCGTCGCCAATGGGAGTCACTGCTGTAGAAGGCGCTGCTCGGGGAGGCGCCGCCAGCAACTCGTTCCCACGGCCCTGATCCGGCCGGAATATCGCTCGGACGTCGCTGGTCGCCGTTGCCGCGCGCCGACTCCCCTCGTCTATCGCCTTCCACCCGACCCCATTGCTCTCGCCGAAGATGACTTCTAAGCGGTGCGAGAAGACCGGCAGCCATCTCTTCGGCGATTGGCCAAGATAACTGCAAGGCTGCGGAATTGCCTCGACAACGTGCCGCGGCCACGTTCGGTGCCCCGCTCCTTCTCCTGCCAGTCCGACCGATGCTTATCAGAATGGCGAGCATGTCTAGCGCGCTTATAGTGTCTGTGCGGGCGCACGCGGGCGGCGCGCGGAGCGGAGCGATGCGGGGGGAAGTTGGTTGGCTGGCGGCTCGCGTGCCTGGCGCGCTCACATGACCAGGGGCGCCCGTGTGTTTCTGCGCTTCGCCGCGCTTCAGACCATGGCAGGTGCGCTTTGTCCTCCGCAGCAGATGAGACACCGGACAGCCGCGAGCTCGTCAGTCCGCGCATCGACCTCGTCGCAGCCTACCCGAATCTTCGCGGTGTGGATTCGCCGCAACATGCTCGTGGCAAACGACCGCTTTCCCTTGCCGACCACGTGACTGAGGCTTGGCACCTACAAATATACCGTAAAGGTCGGGCCGTAGCCCCCAACCCTCCCTCCCCAATCTACGCCTGCGAGACATCAACTTTCCCAAGAACTCAGCATGTGCGCCAGACTTTCTCCTGTCCATGTATTAACTTTGACTTCAAGACATAACGCTCACCCGCTTGCCGGACGGATCAAAATCGCCATGGAGTGCCTCTCCCCAAACATTTCGTCGGAGCCACGTCGACCTCATCGAGTAGTGCTGAGACTCAAGACAAAGGACTTCGAGAATGAACATGGCTCGGATGCACCGATCTACGCATATCTGGACCATATCGGACGCCCTCGCGACGACATCGAGAAGCTTTATTCTCACATGGAGCTCCCTCAAGCAACCTCTTTCCATGTCGTTCTTGACATGAACAGCGATATCTCAGTCGGGGATCTTGACACTCTACCGCATGAGCTGTATCAGATACGCCGGCATGATGGCAAGCTGTAAGTGTTGAACGTAAGGTGTTTGTTGCCAATGCTCATTCGGCAGGATCGTGGCAAAATACGCCCCGGTCGTGGAGAAGACAATGCTTACGAAAATGAGATCGTACACGAAAACCTATCGTTGGGGTCGATGATCGGACGTGGAGCAAAGCGGCAAGAGAAAGGTAGCTAGGAAACAGGGTTTAATTGTATTAAGACCTGTCGATTTGATGGTAACCCTGACGACGATCCCCAAACTGGTGTTCATCTTCGTTTACAACAATCGAGGTTTCCCGACCATACTTTCCAGCACTACTGCGAGTGATCGGAGCTTGGCGGAGTGTTGCCTTTACAGGGAGGGCAGAGGCCTGGAGTATTCGTCTTGGGTGTCAAGCGTTCGGGGAAGGTCGCGTAACTGTCCGCTTGCAGGCATGCAAGGAGTGCGGCCCCGCTGACGGGCGGCGGTGCAGCGCAATAGCTCGGCCGCCCAATGGTGGCCGCATTGAGCGTAATGAATCGTCCGGTAGGAACACATCTAGAGGATTGTAAGCGCTACTCAATCATTGTGGAGGTTGGCCCACGGCACGGAACGGAGCTCTTGCTTTGGCTCGTCTCTTGCTTGGAGGCAATGCGGGGCAAAGAGGAACCTGCTGGAGCATTTCCGGTGCGTCACGTCCGGTCAGGTGCTCGAGCCGGGCGCTTGCCGCGACCTGTCGGGGCTTGCCGGGCTGTCGTGGACATCGGCGCATGGCAGCAGCAGACACCGGTTCAGCGCACAGCGCGCGCCGCGATGCTCGGCATTTTTGTCGGGCCGCCCGGCAAGGGACGCTGGCGACGCTCGGCCGGCGGTGCCGAGAGGCGCCACGTGGCTGCACCGTTCTCGCGGTCCGAACTGTCGCGCCAACCGAACCCGCGATCATGCCGTCCTTGTTCGGACTCGGTCAATTGCTCAGGGGCAGGCTGAGCGCATACACCATCACCAGACAGCTCCATCCGTCCATCTGGCTCGCAACGCACGAGGCGCCCTCCTCCTCGCCACGTCTCGCGCTGACGGAACGCAGCGGCCAGAACGGAGAAACGGTGTCATTTCCGCCTCGAGAACGAACGCGATGTCCTGAGGCGCTTCCAGTCGCGGGCTCCTTCGCTCCGTCCGTTGATAGACGACGTCGAAGACCCGCCGGATCTGCCAGCGCTCGTCCTCAAGCACCTCGACGACGACGTCCTGAACGCTTCGGCCACCAAGAGGCTGACACGGCCGGAAGTCAAGCACGTGGTCAAGCGTGTCCTCGAAGTTCTCCAGGTGCTGCATGAGGACGGCTATGTACATACGGGTATGACGTCCCCTTGGCCTTTGAGGGCGCAACATGAATACGCACGAGAGGGCGACGTCATCGGGGCGCCCATCTTCCGAAGCCCTGAGGCGCAGCTCCAGATCAGATGGGGCACTGCCACTGACGTGTGGTCCCTTGGCGCCACGGCGAGTGATCCCGATGCCAATCCCTAGTCCGTTGACTGACAGTCTTTCACCGCACAGCTTATCAGCCTCCTGTGGGGTGGGAACTGGCATATATTCAAACCGGACGTCCCGGTCGGCAGCGAACTCTACGAACTGAAGATCCTGGAAAAGCACCACTAATTTTTTGGCCCCTTCCCGCCGTCTTACCGGGAGATTGCCGACGAGGAGGCTTTGGCCATTCTCACCCATGTCATGAACGGCGTGCCTGACGACATGTTGAAGCCATTCCGGAACATCACCGAGCGAGAAATTGCCGAGGATAAAGCATTCGTCCTCAGAATGATGAAGCTCGTGATGAAGCTCGACCCGCGAGACAGGCCGACGGCGAAGGAGCTATTGCAAGATGAATGGTTTCGAATGGAATAATGCTTAGAGAGGGTTTATGTCCATATTCTCAGATGGTAGCCATGGAGGGTCTTGGCCCTCACAAGATGACGCAGCTTGGTTTCTTCTTCCCCCCGACGCCTTGGGCGGTAGCTTGCTGATCTGGATGGGGGCGAGCGCCGCTGGCAGCACGCCGACGCCTGATGGCGATGGAACCGTGCAGTCCCCTCTCCGACCGACGCGCCTGGCAGCGCTGCTTTTGCAAATCTCGGACGGCACGCAGATCTCGGACGACGTCGTAGAAGGCCTTCTCGACGTTGAAGCAGGTCTTGGCCGAAGCCTCGACGAACTTGCAGCCGAGATCACGAGCCAGGGCAGCCCCCTCTTCCGTCGAGATTTCGCGATCCGCAACGCAGTCGCACTTGTTTCCAACCAGCATGATGGGCGGCGGACCGGAGGATCCTCCGTCAGGTCGAGCGCTCAGCGAAAGACCGGGGAAGGGGAAGGGTTCGGGGAGCGTCAACTCCTTGACCCGGAGGATCTGACGGTGGAACTCCCGGGCGCGAGCGAACGAGGCTCTCGACGAGATGCTGTAGACCAGGACGAAGCCTTCGCCGTCTCGAATCCACTGGTCTCGAAGAGCGATGTACTCCTCCTGCCCGGCGGTGTCGAGCACTTCCAGCATGCACGACTGCTGGTCGATCCGCACCTGCTTGCGGTACGAATCCTCGATGGTGGGGTCGTAGCTCTCGACGAAGCAGTTCATGCAAAGCTGCCACGCCACGTTAGCGGGACCGGATCGAAGGCGGCCGCGACGCACCTGGACCGTGAGGGCCGTCTTGCCCACGCCCCCGTCTCCCAGGACGACCAATTTCTCCAGGGCGATTTGGCCCGCCATGTTGCCGGGCCGCAGATATGCGTGGAAGGGTGGCTTTGGACGGGGGGAGGAACGCCGACGCGGAAGTCGGACGGCGCGAAGATTAGGCTGGAATTCGTCGAGGCGAGGGCGTCCGAGGGCGTTCGCGTCAGGGCCTGCATGGGCATGCGAGCGATCGCCGGCCTGGAGACGCAGGGGCACGACGGCGGAGTTGGAGGGAGACGACGCGTCGGTGACGACGGCGGGCCGCCAAGGTTGGGCCGGCTGGTTCCGCCTGGCGCGAGCGTGCGGCCGTCCAGCCCGCCGCCGCGGACCCGCCGCCGCTCGGGCTTGTGATTTGGCGGCCCTTCCAGCCACGGATCCCCGCGACGCAGCCATGGCGGATTCGATGGGGCGCGGAGAAAGCTCGAGCCGTCAGAGACGGCCATGCCGCCGTGAAGGGTGATGCAGCTGGTTTGCGTGCGTCCATGTAGAAAGCTAACGACGAGAATAGATTGCTGCCCCCAGATGATATGTACATGCTAGTCGGGATCCCGCCCAAGCCTCCCGCCTAAACCTTCCACGCCGAGCGTTGCCCAGCAGTCTTGCCCGCGTGCTCCAAACCCTGCCTCGCCTCCCCAAATCTTCGCAGAAACCTCCGCTCGCCCCCGGAATCTTCCCCGCCAAGGTCGCCCTCCGCGGCCGAGAATCCTAGCTGCGACGAGCAAGCGCAAGCGATGCGAGCTTCGGGCCCGCAGTTTGTGCCCGACCGCCGCGGGGCCCGACCACCGCGGGGCGCTGGCGCGCCCCACCTCAAATTCTCGCCCGCCCGCTTCGAAGCGCGGCCTTCGCCAGGCAAGCCTCGGTCTTCAAGGCACGACTCCGCCGCATCGTCTCGACTTCGACAGGAGGCATTTTACTTTTCACGTCCCGGGCGGAGCGTTCGAGCTTGCGCAGACCGCCAGCATCGTCCAAGTCAAGCGTTCCTCTGCCGTCCGCTTCGCCGACCCGAAGATAGCGGGGTCGCCTCTTCCAGCCCAATGGTTAGCCGCAACCTCCGAAGGAAGACGGAGCAGTTTCTAACGCATTCTTAGGGTTTCAAGGCCGAAGCGCTCGAGGCCGGTATAGATTTCGATACCGGTACCCCGACAGACTTCCCGTTGGTGATTCATGGCAAAGGTCAGCTTGTGTACTGGAAGGGTTGCACTACTGTCGTTGCTCGGCATCACGACAAAACGGAGGACAAAGTTACCCAGCAGGACGGGCAAGGAACGCTACCCTCTGGTACGCGATTACTTCTCATCGGCCGGGGATGAAAGGCGAAGGAGGCATAGCATTGCATAGTTAGATGGTGAGTCTTTTTCCACACTACACGAAGCCAAGGCTCGTTCCTATCCTAATGGCTTGTTCAAGTTCTAGCTTCAATTTGACGAGAGCACTGCTATGAGGATCGCTTGAGACTTCCATTCTGACGCAGCGTGTAGCACGAATTCCTTCTTCCCGTTCTTGCCAGCGCAGCAGACTCGTATCGATCGCTTGGAAAATCTCTGGACCGAATAGGTTGGTTAGAGCCTGCTCGTGGATGTCACACAGAGTGACTGTTGGGTTGGGCGTCTGGATCACGGCGCCCATGATGTGTCGAGTCTGGAATTCCACTTCAATGTGCACACCGAACAATGCCATTGCAACATACGCCACACTGCTTTCCTTGATTTCGACGGTCATGTCGCAGTCGTCCCACATTCCAGAGAAAGACATCGATACGGCGGCTTGGATGCTTCCATAGACATTGACTCTTTTGATTGTGCCTCTCGTGTACACGTTCGGGATTGTTTTTTCAATGCTATAGAGTGAAGCAGACGGATAGTTGTAACCATACAAGTTCGCTGAGGAACTGGGGTTTGTCGTTGGGGGATCGAGGTCTGTCGTAGGATTGGACTCCGTTGCCGCATTGAAGTTTGACGGAGCATAGTGTGTCGCAAGGTCCGCAGGAGCATCAAAGACACCCGCAGATTGGTGGCTTTCACCATTTGGAGTCGAGGGATGTCTCACTTTGCCTGTTGCCTTTGCTCAATATCTTGTCGGTGGCTTCCTTGGCGTTTTCGACGGAGGGCTTGTGCAGTGCTTCGACGGTGTCAACGTTCGCCCGCTGCCCTTCGTAGTGGGATTTCCCGGTCTTCAAAATGAACAGGACCAGCCAGATCTGAAATCCTTGGACCAAGAAGGTTCGTTGTTTGCAGTCCGAGGTAGATGCCAGGTTCGCCAATGCCTCATCCAATCCCCTCGGATCGTATTTCCATGGCCATGGGGATGTGAGATAACTGGAGAGCAACTGTACTGCATTCTGAACGACACGCTCGACGCAGGACTCGTCGGGGTTTGCAGGCAACTGGTTGGCGGCCGCGACCATTGGCATAGCGTGGAGCTGCTACTATCACTAAGATTTCCACCTCCCCCATCATCCAAACCCCCTCTCCGCCCAAGCATCAGTCCAACCGTCTTAACTTTCCGTTATCCTTTTGTTAGCATATATATAGTTCCTAGCCGGCAGCATCGCACTTGGAGTACGATACTGTGCCAGTCTTTTGGCCAAGTTGGTTAGCTACAGGCTAGGGTACGCTAGTCCTAACACCTTTCTAATGGCATTGCCGTCGAGACATTGGTATCTACCTATCATTCATGTAGTTAGCTAGCACATATGGGAGCAGCGTATGGCTTGGCTTGTCCTACCCATTTAACGCGGTAGGCTTCGACCGCTATCCCTGAATCACGGCATGCTGGACACGGACCCCCTTTCCTGTGAAAGGGCTGCTGCTCCTGCTGCTGCGGCGCCTGGAAGGTGAGCGAAGCGGGCGACTCGATAGCGGCGACCGACACGGCCTTTTGCGGGCGCGGCCGGTACATAGCCACGTTGGTGTCCCAGCTTTCACGGAAGGTCGGCTTCTGCGGGAGCGGGTAGAGTCAAGTTGATTCAGCCCTGGGTCATACGTCGGATTAGGACAAGGAGGGCCTGGCTTTGGTGACTGCGGACATCTCTTGCGTAGGCGTGTCTCCATCTTATGCTGTGGTTGCCTTGCGCAGTTGCCCTGAAGAGCACGAGTTATGCCATAAGTACACATGGTAAAGAGATATGATAGAAGGATGGATAAGAGGAAAGCCCCGAGAAGGATGGCTAGCAGAGTGTTCCAAACACGTCTCTCTCCAATTTCCACGCGTCATGACCCAGTGCCCGTGTGGGATGCCAGGCATCACGTGAATGGTGAGGTGGAGCCCAAAATCTTCCGGCAGAGTCTGCCCCGCCCAGAACCTTGCCCGAAATCTTCTTCAGCTTTTCCTGAATTCTTCCCCAAATCTTCCCGCCGAAAGTTTTCCCAGCTCGTACCATTCTGCTAGCTATCCTTCTCGGGGCTTTCCTCTTATCCATGGCTGATGACGACACCTTTCACCCGAGGGTGGCAAGAAACGCTTCTAGCTCTTGAATGACCTCGCTCATAGAGCTGATTTGGCCATGCCAGCACCTTTGCATCAGTTGACCAAGAGGAAGTTTCGCAACATCTGGGAAACGTTGGTTCACGTATAGCTTTTCCACCTGCCGGCTTGGCTCGCACGACTCTTGCAGCTCATGGTACGGTGGTCTCCCGGTCAAAACCTCGTAAATTGCACAGCCAAATGCAAAAATATCCGTCTGTCGACTCACCCGAGGCTCCGATCGGCAGTAACTAAACCATTCGTAGCAGGAATCTGCCGGATCGCCATCAATGCTGCAGCCTTCAAAGTCGATCAACTTGATATGATCCTCCCCCGTTAGAATCCAATTGCTGCATCCAACGTCGGCATGAACGATACCGCAAGAGTGCAAATACTGACAGCTTTCAGCTGCGTCTCAGCCATTGCACTTTCGTCTGAATCGGTATCTCGTTCGCAGAGGGGGCTCGGCAGATCTTTCGAAGGGAGATGCCTCGCTCGAGAACGATCGAGCCATCCGTCCGGGTTTCCAGGAGCTTTGCGATATGAGGGTGTTGGCCAAGCCGCCGATACACTCGAAGCTCCGTTTCCTCATCACCTTCGTGGTACTCTTTCGGGACTTTTTCCGAATCAATCGCATGCACAACCCCTGTCTTCCCAGAGTCAAGAAATTGTCCTGTGGTCGGCAATATCGCGCTGGCATGTGTTTCGCTTGGAGGCCGTGAACGGTATTTGGTAAGAACCGTCTGAAGAGGTGAGAAGAGGGAGAGAAAGAGACTCTTCAGGTGCACAGGCGCGGCCCTAAGTCGGAGGCCATGCGACGCCTCGGTGGAAACAGCCGTCTGAGGCGAGTTCGCCATGGGAGAGGCAGGAGTTGGGGTTAACAAGAAGGAGACGCCGGCGGAAAGGCGGGGAGGTGAAGGGCGATCGGAGTATAATGGGGATGGAAGGTAATTGATGGCGGAATTACGGCGGTGAGGTGCAAAGGTGGCCCTAGCGACAAGGAGGCTGGTAAACAGCCGAAGCGCTCAAATCATGTGACCATGTCAAATGTAGCAAAGCGTCCAACCATCAAATATTCTACCAAGATGAATGTCGAGCGTCACAGCGTACACGGTGGCAAAACAGAGTGTGTAGGTCGACCTGCACTCTACGATCCATGTACGCTGTGCGCTAAACCGGGGCCGGCATTACCTTGGCCCCGAGCATCACGTGCTTACTGCTGCCATACACTGATGTCCACGACAGAAGTCACGACAATTCTCACAGTGTCGTCGCATGCAGTCAAAAACTCCCGTTGGACCGTCACGAAGCCCTTGTGATTTGCCACAATGGACGAGATGGCTCACGCGCGCCGCGAGCTTTAAGTTGACGCTGGAAACACGTCAACTTACGCTATTCCGTCTTGGGCACGACCAGGTCGTACCAAAAACGGAATAGCGCGACTCGGCTAGTCGTCAACGCCAAGTCCGGGAGAGTCCCGGAGCAAAGTAAAGTTCGGAGCAGGCTTAGCCCCACTCTTCCCACGCGTGACACCACCGCATCTTCGCATTGCGGACCTCCAGGCCTAGATCCTCGACATTCCCAGCCTTTGGCGTATTTAGGCTGACATATCTTCCATGAAACCAGCGACACGAGCAAGCAAGTCAGTCGCGTTCGCTCTGCAACCCGAGATTCGACCCATTGCACCGAGACGACACCCGCGAAAGAGCACTTTGAAGATGGACGAGAAGGTCTTCAAGAGATTTGATGGCGACAGGGTGACAGATGATATGCTCGAGGAAGCCTCAAAACTCTTCTCCGAGAATTATCCGAGAATTATGGGTGTGGGATGAACACGCGGCACAGCTGATGGGAAAGTTTGGGAAAGCGGGTATGTCTGTTTATTGCGCGCTTGTGAACTGACTGTTTGTTAGGGACTCCCGTTCGGCTAAGTAAAGAAAGGCTTCGAAATGATACCTCCCTAGCGGCATCTCCTCATATGTCAGAGTCTCCGTCAATGGTCGCCTTGCTGGTAACGCTTTCGCCTGCCGCTGGGCTGTTGATGGCATGACTATTTGCTGGGTCACCCAGTTAGTGGTCCACCGCGACTACCGTGAACGTGGGCTTGCATCTGGACTCCTGAACAAGATAAAACTTGATGGGGATGACGCCTATGGCCTTATAAGCTCCCATCCAGCGGCATGTCTAGCTGCTTCAAAAGCATTCAGAAGTGAGAGCATACAACTACCAGCGTCGCCCCCCTCCGATCTGATACTAATTTCTGTCAGGCTCCATTAATACCGTCTCACTTGACTTCATGAAAGACCATGCGGAATCGATAATGAAAGCGTCGCCAGAAGGCTATGTTCGGGATGCCAAGCTACGAGGCAAGCTTTTCGATCCCAAAGATGATAATGGTCTTGTGTCCAGTGTTGATACTGAATTCGACGTGGACCATGAAGAACCACTTGAGGCATTGGCATGGGTACGAGAATCGATGGAATGGCCTTTGGGTGAACTGTTTGATGGCCACGAATTCATCCTTATCCTTCAAGCTAGGCGTCGTTCTCGGCCTAGGTCTAGTTCAGCGCGCAGGAGTGGAACGACTTGAGCAGGGAGATAATGCTACGCCTAGCGAAACGCATCACTCATAAGGTTGAGAATCAATCTAATGCTCTCGTACCGAGAGGGGGATTGAGACCGATTGGCTAGAAAGTTTCAGTTCTGCGGGCCTGCTTAGGTAGTATATTCTAGGGGCCGACCTGGTCACGTGGTCGAACGCTGGTCGTGTCGGTACCTTGCGAAGTCTTTATTCGAGCGGCCTAGTTGAAACTATTAGTTGGATCCCGGGTGGAGGATTTGGAACTCAACTCGCCGTCGGTATCCGTAGACTTCACGCTGACGCGTGTTCATATAGCATCGAAGACGCATCGACTCCAGCATTCCATGTTACCGATGCGAACAGTTAGCAGCTTATAGACGTGCGGGAGCGCGGGAATAGCCTTAGCCCAATCCTGGATTGTATTGCGCTGAATCCGTAGTGTCCCGCCTCAGCCACTGCGAGGCCCGTTGCGAGCCACAGTTCGAGCCACAGGCGCTACGCAGGGCTGGCGGCTGACCAAGATGCTAAGCGGTCTCCGCAATGGACCACATGCCAAGATCCATTAGTGCCACGCAGGCCCGGCACTGGCTGGTGCTCGTGGCGGGGTCGCCTTCCACATCTTACCCCGCTAATTATCTAATCAGAAGCCGTTACCTCCTCAAGCGCGGATTTCCGGCTGCCGTTCAAGTCAGCCAAAATTTTGAGGCTGCCTATCCAGTTTCCCATCAGACGGACACAGAAGTTCACATCATCATGTGCGAGAAGACTGTCGCGACCACGATCTATACGTGCGGAGACGTAGAGGAATCAGATTTCAGCTTTTCTGCATGCTGAGAAATGTGGGAAGTTCAGGTGTGGGAACCCATAAGCTCGCTCCGTACGTCTTGCACCAAAATTCTTGCACCAAAATGATTCGTATGGGGCCGTCTGTTGCTAACGGGGCCACATGGCCGCTAAGGATTCGGAGCGCGCGGGTACTCTGTTGTACAATGGCGGGCGCGAATTACGGGGTATCCTAGCAACGCTAGCTCTGGACTGGACTTCGAGTGGTGAAGAAGCTCGGCAAGTTCTGCCTGACGCGGAAGCCCATCAACGCCCGAATCAAGTAGGGCGATTGCCGCTTCTAATTTCTGCACAAGATGTGAGCTCAAAAGCTTGGAATACGAGGCTTGCAGCGCACCTTAAGGCCTACTGCCTGGAGACAATAACTCTTGGTGTCTCGACGATCCTTCTTTTGAAAATCTTCCCATGCTTGCGCAGAGAGCTTGTTCTTCGGGTGAGCATGGCTGAAATCGAACAGCAAGCCTGAAGCAAATATGTTGCCAAGATTGATGTCGCCGTGGCACCATCCACATTCGTGAATGATACTGATTGTCTCTAGCACGCGCTGTCGGATTTGGCGAAGGGTCGGTTCGTCGGGGAGCTTCTGTTGGAGGGTTGGTTTGTTGATGTGCTGGAGGTAGAGAAGCTGTTTATCAGGGTCGATGCCGTGGAGTATTGGTATGCGACCACGAAGGCTTCGGACCTTGTTTAGAGAGCGATAGGCGTCGACTTCCGCGTGAAATACGTCTTCGTCGTCGATCTGGTCTGCTAGTTAGAGAAAAGCGTAGGAAGAGGAGCAACAACCCACCTGTTTAATGGCGTATTTGCGAGTACCGTGAACCACTCCGTATCTGCCTCTTCCAAGGAAATCTTTCCTTCTAGGCATGGTGTATTTCCAGACGTCTTCGAAGAGCCGTAGGCGTGATGCGGTGTTTGTTTTGGCGCGGGACTGCCTCGGCCTCCGGCCGCTCGGGTCCCAAACGGAACCCGGAAATATTTATCTCCAGCCACCAACCCACTTTGAAATGTTCACAAGCTCATCCACTGGCACGGTCTGGAAGACAAGCAGAAATTCCCGAGGGAAACCTTGAATTCGAGCTAATTGACAAGAGATGACACGAAGAAGGAAAGAAAAGAGAAGAGAAGGAAGAAGAGCGGGCCGGAAGGGGTTTATATATACAAGCCGGGAAAGTTCCCGGTAGTAGTAATACGCATAGATTACGCACTAAAGTAACACGCCAGAGTAAATGCTGCTAATAATACAATTAGTAACGCTAACACTAACACTAGTAGTAGCACTAGACGTAGTAACCGTTAGATCCTATGTGAATATAGATCGGTAACTAGGGCCCGTGACATCCACTATCCTATCTCGTTTGATTCGCTCGGTCCGATATGCGTGCCGCTCTTAGAGCTTATTTGACCAGCCCGAACGTATCTCTTACCGTGCATCCCGACGCCAATTGCTCTACAGCGCGGAACGATGCCGCATCATTGACATGGCCCGTGGTAGACAATTAGCGGCTATGGACGGACTTTAATATCAAAAATATCGACGCTCTGCTCGGAACTCTCCTTGACACATCCCTCGAAGTTGCAGATCCGCCTCCGCCTTTGAAATCATCGCGCCTGCTTCGCCACGAGAGTCAATTTGACTTTGTCCTAATTCGACGGAACAATATCATCATCATCATCAACGAAGCACTGCGGGTAACCTGTAGCTATCTGGGCCTAGACCAGGTCGAATGGACACGAGGCGGAAACGACTCTGGAGAGAGAACGTTCCCGGACTGGAGTGGCACCCTAGTGTCCGAATCCGATGACGAGCGAAATCTTATTCCTGGAGATTCTAAATTCACCCGCAACCTCCTTCGACCTCGAAGGAAGGAAGTAGCTACCTTTCTAGATTCCGATCGACTAGCTATATCATCTCTATCGAATAGCGAAACTAATCTAGCTCGATCATGTTTACAGCAGGTAAACAATGAGGCTGCTGTTCGCAGGGCGCGATACTTCTATATCATCACGAATAACAAGCTCTTTTTGTGCCGGAGGACGCAAGATCCACCTCTTGATTCGCCTATCGCTACCCGGAGGACAAAGCGACTTAGAGTTAGCCATCTCGATTCAACTCCTACACGGCCGCATGCTATCCCTCCTTCGTCACCGCCTTCGATCATTTGGTGAAGCCAACGTCCAGCGGTTAGCCTAGATCAAGTCGAAGCGGATCTCTCGTTAGGTGACCCTGCATCTCCAGCTAACTCTGTGAGTCGCAAGCCTTGCGCGTCTGAATATCGTTGTTAATGTTCTCTAGTCTCCACCCAATCTCTTTTCCGATTCTACCTACCAGGGAGATGACGCCGAGGATGACACGGGGAATCCTGAATGCATCAGCATTCCATGGGACGCGGAAGAGGGATTGACTGTCAATCTTGGGCTATTCGTAATTCATCTCCTGGCACTCATTTCGAACGAGATTCGGATAGATTATGAGCCTATTCACCTCGATCTAGAGTATTGTGCGAAGCTCAAGGTCTAATTTCAGGCATGCCATGAAAGAGAGTATTGCTTACTATCTGTCAACTCACGACGTTCTTCGGCTCTCCAAGTAGGCTTATTTCAAATTAAGAAGCCACCAATGACACTTGCTTCTTCGATGCCTCCAGCACTGGCAGTGCTGTTCCCGGTCCTTGGAAACATTGTGAAAGCATATTCTGCAAGTGGTTCGTGCTGGCAGCATACTTCTCTATTTGTTCTTGAAGCTGTCGATTACTTTCAAGTAGCTTGCGGGATTGCTCTTCTGAATGCTGACAAAGAGAGCGGTGTTGCTCTTCTGCAACAGTCGCCTTCCCTGCCACGTTTCTAGATTTTTCCGCAACTTGGTGTTTACCTCTTGTAGATGCTTGATCTTCGTGCTAAAGCCAACATTGTCTGATTGTAGCTGTGTCAGGCGATTAGAGCAGCATGGTAGATACAACAACTTTCGCTTGCCGGAGTCTGCTTGTTTGATCTGCTTGTTTAGTCTGCTTGTATTAGTCGTGCTTACGTGCACAGCTTCAAGCGAGACCCAACACCCTCACATAAAGCTTTGTATATGCATTAATTGAATGCGAACTTAGATTCTTGTTGAAGATCTCGGAGAAAGCTTTGCGCTTTTCGGGCAAAATCTTCTAGGTGCATTAGGGTGCGCTAGTCCTAGCAGGAAACGGGAAGTAAATAGAGACCTTCAATAGCGCGTGGCAGCTCAAAGCAACATTCTTATTACGTTAAGAGTTGCCGGGGCGCTCGGCCAGGTAGTCATGGGGTCCAACCGCCCTTTGGGGCCCACGGCCTGTTGTTGTTGTTGTTCGCTGCGAGTTAAGGCCGGGCATGCACGTCCCTCCAGCCAGTGAGAAGTACAGCTATATACCTTCCATCCGTATGTGCGATGCATCCACCAAACGTATATATATCTACGCATGTCCTTGGCGCTACTAGGCATACATTCTGCCAGCGACATGTTTCTGTTTTTTTCTTCTTTCCTTTAATCTTTGTACTCTCTCAACTCCTTTCTTTACCTATCCTATACCTACCCCCTACACCTAACGCTACATCTGCATACCCAACCCCTTCAACCCGCTTACCCCGCCCGCGAACTGCTCAAAAATGTCCAACGGAAACTCATCCGCAATCTGCTGATACCCCGCCACGCTCGGATGCAAGTTATCCCCCGAGTTGAACTGCTGCCGCAGCCGCTGTGGATTGTCCGGGTCCCTGAGCATGGCGTCGAAGTCGACTACAGCATCGAAGACGCCCGAGGAGCGGATCCACTCGTTGACGCGCCCGCGCGTACGCTCCCTACTCGGCGCCGTGTAGCCGCTGCTAGCGGCCGCGTCGCCGAAGGGCGTGATGGTGGCCGCGAAGATGGGGATGCCTTGGGCGCGTACGCGCGCCGCTATCTGGTCTAGGGCGGCGACGAGCCTGTCGCCGACGGCTGTTTGCGCCGACTCGCTGGCCTCCTCGCCGCCGATGTCGTTGACCCCCTCGAAGATCAGGACGTATTGTACGGCCGACTGCGCCAGGACGTCGCGGTCGATGCGCGAGAGCGCGTTTGGGCCCAGCCCGTCGCGGAGCACGCGGTTGCCGCCCGCGGCTTGGTTCCCGATAGCGATATGCGCGGTCGAGGGATTTCGGAGTATGCGCTCGTTAAGAAGGTCGGGCCAGCTGTTTGGGGAGGGTTGGATAGAGATGTTAGAAGGGGAATGAATGAGGATAAGAAAGGAGGAAGACGGAGATGAAGATAAGGGAGAGGGGAAGGGGGAGGAATAAGGATTGAGAATAGGGAGGGGGGGGAGATTAGAATAGAGAAGAGGGAA
>MU001700.1:20633-42730 GCA_010093515.1 Lineolata rhizophorae
AAGAGGGGAAAAGAGGGGGCAAGAGGGGGGGAAAGAGGATGCAGGGAAAAAGGGGGGAAGAAGGGGAAGAGAGAGGGAAAGAGGATAATGATAGGGAAGGGGGAAGAGAGGGGTAAGAGAAGGGGGAAGAGGGGGGTAAGGATGAAGAAGGGGGAAGGGAGGGGGAAAAGGGGGGAAGAAGTGGAGATAAAGATGGGGAATGGGAAAGAGGAAAAGAGAAGAAGGGGGGAGAGGGAGAATGAGAATAAGAGAGAAGAGGATGGAGATGAGAGTAGGGAAGAGGATAGAGAAGGAGGAGAGATGAGAATGAGGATAGGGAAGGGGGAAGAGGGAGGGAGAGAGGGCTTACCGGTTGTTCTCGTTGTTGATGCTTCCACGGCCGTCGGTGATGCTGTCGCCGATGATGATCAAGGACCCGAAATCCATGGGCTCCCAGGCCTCGATGACATCGATAAAATACCTAAGTGCACCGGTGAGTTTTGCGAACTTTCTTGGAGTGATTGCTTTCTGACTGGCAGCCCGCAACTGCAACAACAGATGAGAAACGGCGCGGCTAGCTTACCAATGTTCTACGCTCTGCGCGCCCCAGCCCAGGTCCTCGTCGCTGACGTGGTTACCCTGGGAGAAGAAACTCGTCGTCCTGCTCCCCGGATGGCCTGTAATCATGTTGCTCTCCTGCCCGTCCTGGAGATACATGGTGATGGAGAGGACGTCCAGCGGGTCGACCTCGAAGTCGACCACGTCCGACACGACCAGCGCCCCGTTGGGCACGACGAACGACTCGCTCCCGCTGAACGTCAGCGTCCGCAGCGTCGCCGTGTCGATCTGGCTGCTGCCGGACCCGCCCGGCGCGCGCGCCACCGTCACCGCCGTGATGGGCAACTCCGTCACGCCGAAGGCGTTGCTGAAGCGGAACCGCAGCTGCGCGCCGCCCTGCGTCACGCGCACCGTCTGCCGGATCGTCGAGTCGGCGAAGACACGGCCCGTCTGGTTGAAGGGCGCCGGGGGCAGGTTCTGCGGTTCCGTGAGCTGGGGCATCGTGGTGAAGACGGAGACCCAGTGGCCGTCGGCGGCGGGGGCGACGGGGGCGACGACAGGGGCGGCGGCGGTGTGGGCGGCCCCACGCTTGGACGGCGGGAGGGCGATGCTGGAGGCTGGAAGGGCGTGGAGGGAGAGGAGGGCCACGAGGGCCGCGAAGAAGAGCTTCAGCAGCTTGTTGTCCATGGTGGGCGACGTGAGGTAGGCCCGGCGACGTCCTGACTGACCACCTGGTGAAATGACGATGGATGGTGGATGAAAGGGAAACAGAAGACAACAACAGAAAACCAAGCAGGACGCCCGTCGAGGGTCACGACTAGGTAGGCCTTCGGAACGGGACTCGACCGAATTGTGTCAAGAACCCGCAAACCAGGTAGCGGGCCCTGATCGACGAAAAGAATGGACGTCGAATTGCAAGGGGCAAAGGGGGGGACCGGGCGGGCTTGTCCTCTTGGAGATGCAAGATTCGAGGGCGACGTCGGGAGAGGGGGAGAAGGAGAACAGGGCATATATGTTTCCTAAGCGTTCCATGGTGCCTCGAGATAGCGCAGGTAGCAAAGACGTCAAGCCAATTAGAGCCCTGTCCTGTGCTGGGGGAAGTGTCCGGAGCCACCGAGTGCACTCTTTCCTCCTCCCAAAAGGAAAGCCCGAGTTTTGCTTGTGTGCCAAAGACTTTTTGTCCATTTTTTCCCGTCCACGGGCTTCTCGTCCATCTCGCTCAGGCTGGGGTTCGTAGCCGCATGGTGGCGGAAGAGAGCGTGCCGGCACGCGCATGTGTGTGGGGAGAACAGCGCCGGGGATGTGTTCTGAGGGCGGGAAGTGAACACGGGGAAGGACCGTTGGCGGCTCACACAGAGAGGTCAGTGTCGCTGTGTGTGTGTGTGTGTATGTGTGTGTATGCATATGTGCATGCATGTGTGTATATGCGTTGGCCGGAAAAAGTCTTGCTTTTGGCTAATTTTGCCGTTTTAGCATTGAATTCGAGGATGCGGGGCGAGGAGGTGCGACAACCCAAGGGCCGGGCCGGCTGCCACGGAACAGAGCAATCATCGAGGCGCCGGTCTGTCGGTGATGGTACCTGCGTCCCCGGCCGGACCATTTGTCTTTTTCCTCCGCCGCCACCGGCTAGCCGCGCCCGGCTAGCCGCGCCCAGGATGTCGTCACCCGGCTAAATTCTCAGGGGTATGTGGATGCCCGGGCGGGGTCGTCCATCATCGCCAGTATTCTCATTGTTTTTAGTTTGTTCTTTTGCCCGCTTTCTCTAGCCGGCTTGTGTGCTGCTAGTTCATCTCGTGCTTGCATGCACGGATACTGTAGCAGGGTGGAACACTTTACCTGGAAAGAACACAAAAGAACATCCAGTAATCACATTGTGCCTTTCTCATGGCATCATGTCTTGGTTTGGGGAAGCAACAACTGAATGCTAACTTGCTTTTGAGAAGAAGGAATGAAAGTGAAGGTGTGTCAAGCGTTGGTATGTTGGTGTTGTGTAGTGAATCAGGAAGGGTGGTGGAAAGAGAGGGAAGACTTCTGCTCCACCAGAATACATTTGTGCGCTGCTGCTCGCTCGGGACCACGTAACGCCGGCCCCGGATTCGCTTCGCGCCGCACACGTTGTTAGGAATGGGGTGATTGATTGGTTGAAGTTGCGAAGCGAGCGGAAGATGGGTTTCGCCGTTGTCCGCGAGGTTGTGTGCGTAAACCACATTACATACACTAAAAACAGGCAACATGACACACAACCCATTCTAACAGGAAGTTGGTTTCCGCCGCTGCGCGCGAGATTGCGTACGTAAATCACATCATGTACAGAGCAACGTGATGTACTACGTACCTAGACCGCAGACAGAGTTTACCCCTGACTCTGCAACCTCGTCAGCACACTCTACTTGGATACCGTGCACTCTGCAAAGCTCGACAGCGCTCACCGCGAAAAAGAAAAGGAACGGAAGACAAGGCCAGGAGGATTGAATTCCCTCTCTGTTCTCGTCCGCCCTATCGATATGAGATGCCGTCAGCGCTGCAGATCAGCCGTGAGCCCCGACACTCCAAGCCGGGAGCCCTTGGCGTGCAGCCCCGAGCCGCCGTCCCGGCCAATCGTCGAGGAGAGTGCGGCCCACGCACAAGCTTGACGTTACCCCCGGTCCTTTATCTCAGCCTACTCACCTTGCACGCCGCCTCTCTGCTCGCCGTCTAGGCACCGTCCTTTACCTTCCCAAGCGGGCCGTAGTCTGCAGCCACCCCGAATGCCCAGGAGCCGGTTCTCTTCAGCGGGCTGGGCTCAATCACTGAGAACCATGCATCACAGCACGCGTCCGCCGCTAAGCTTCGACCGGGCAGGACCTAGAAACCAGCTAGGGATGGTTTCTGGAGAGCCCCGCATGGCTTTGGAGCTCTTCCTGAAGGTTTCCTCTTTAAAGCTGACGCCGTGTCGCTTTCTGTTGCTCCCAAAGCTTCCCTCCAGCTAACAGCTTGGGTGCTTCACCCTTGGGTTGTCTGCAGTACCGTCCAATTGCCGCGTCCTCACCTCCTTCTCGTCGCACACACGTTTCACTCCGTCGAGATGCGCTCCGTGCAAGCTTTGGCGGCTTCTTCCGGCCTAATCAGCCTCGTGTCCGCAGCCCCGACACCAAGCTCGTGGTGGCCGCGGCGCCACCACGGCGGCCATCAATCGGGCATCAACGTGCAGCTCGGGCCACGACCTTACTACCTCGTCAACGACATGGACGACGGGCCGTTGAAGGACAAGTTGCAGTCGTGCTCCGAGAACTCCGTCGAGACGACCTCGTTCGCCATCTCGCACCGCGGCGCCCCCCTTCAGTTCCCCGAACACACGCTCGAAGGCTACCTGGCTGGCATGCGCATGGGCGCGGGCATAATGGAGTGCGACGTGGCCTTCACCAAGGACCGGCAGCTCGTGTGCCGGCACTCGCAATGCGACCTGGCGACGACGACCAACATCGTCGCCACGGAGCTGGGGGCCAAGTGCACCGAGCCCTTCGTGCCGGCCGACGCGGACGCGGGCACCGAGGCCACGGCGACGTGCTGCACCAGCGACATCACGCTCGACGAGTTCCTCTCGCTGTGCGGCAAGATGGACGCGTCGGACCCGGCGGCCGGCAACGCGACCGAGTTCCTCGCCGGCACGCCCAACTACCGCACCGACCTGTACGCGGCGTGCGGCACGCTGATGACGCACGCGGCGTGGCTGCGGCTGGTGGACGCCGCCGGCCTGCAGTTCACGCCCGAGCTCAAGACGCCCGAGGTCGAGATGCCGTTCGAGGGCGACTACACCCAGCAGCAGTACGCGCAGCAGCTCGTCGACGAGTACAAGGCGGCCGGCATCGACCCCGGCCGCGTCTGGGCGCAGTCGTTCCTCCTCGACGATGTCTACTACTGGCTGGCCAACGAGCCCGCGTTCGGCGCCCAGGCCGTCTTCCTCGACGAGCGCGTCGACACGCCCCAAGGCTACGCCGACGCCGTCGACAGCCTGGCCGAGCTCGCGGCCAACGGGGTCAACGTCGTCGCGCCGCCCATCGCGGCGCTCCTGGCGCTCGACGAGACCAACAGCACCATCGTGAAGTCGGACTACGCGGTCGCGGCGCGGGAGGCCGGGCTGGACATCATCACGTGGAGCTTGGAGCGGTCCGGCTTCCTGGCCGAGGGCGGCGGATACTACTACGCGAGCGTGGAGCCGGTCATAAACAACGATGGGGACATGTATACGGTGGTGGACTTTTTGGCAAAAGAAGTCGGCATCAAAGGATTGTTCTCGGACTGGCCGGCCACGGTAACGTATTATGCTAATTGCATGGGTCTCTAGAGCGCAGACATGCGGTTGTATATATATGAGGTCAGAAGATTTGAAGTTCGTAGACATTTCGTGTGATTTCCAACTTACGAAACAATCAAGTATCAATAGTTCACTGCGTCATTGCTGTCTCGAAAGTCGAACTGCTGACTCCGTACGCATTAATCGTATCTTGGATGTCGAGATTGACTTACTAAGCTGTCCCTTGATAGAGGGCTTCTCCATATACTCCGTACACGAGTACCTAGATAGGCACTCTGCTGGCCGTAGCTCTTGGGAAGAGCCGTTGGAAGAAGAGGGAAGATGTTCGGGTTGTGTGTGTGTTGATCGTCTTGAGATGTGCCTAGGCTGCTTTAGGCCACTGCCGCAGCCCACTCTAATCAATCACTCCGACCGTCGCTCACCTCATTCCTCACCTTCGGACCCGTCATGGGCTGCAAGGCGCATGGACGTGCCATGGCAGGCCCGCCTGTACTACGTTTCAACGCGCCGAGACGCGCTGAGCCTCGCTCGACTCGTAATGTCGCGACGCCTTGTTGCCTTCTCTCGCATCCCACGTCTGTCCGTTGCCTTTTTCTCCCGCGTACGCCTGTCGTCTGCTTCGGACGCTCTTGCTCTTCAGCCCATCGAATTTCGGGCTCGCGTGAAGGAGCATGCGCCGGAATGCGTTTTGTAAACAGGATCTGCGACCCGTGTCAGCTGCTGAGAATTTGCACCTACATCTCGTCGAGTTTGTACTCGAGCGTGGTTGCAATAGAAGCAACTCGCGCTCAAAGAGTGCATGATGTGTTCGCCTCGACGCAGTATTCGCGTCTACTAGATATTGTTAGCATGATTCGGTAAGGATAAGGGATAGCCGACCAAGTCACTTAGCCTTTTGAAGCTGTGCAATGTGTGCGTTATGTAGAAAAGGATGGAACTGCCTATCTAGTTTCTTTTATGACAGCTTTGTTGTTGAGCACGTGGCATTTATAAGATGTCTCTTTTCCCCATAAACGTCTCTTTTTTCAGAAATGATTCACGAATTTCCCTCCCAAAAGCTTTGGCAAAGTCAAGCCACGGTTCGATTGGCCGAAATTGACTCGTGTAGATGTAGCCGTACGTGGGCACCGCAGCTATGCATGGGCAGTGTGGTCGTGGAACTGGAAGCGGTGCGGCGGAAGCGTTAGGACGAAATCTGGAGCAACGCCTGCTCCGAGCCGGCCAGCCCAACTACATCAGGGTCCGACAAACTCCATCAGAAGGCCAAGCACAATGCAGTTCCGGCTTGTTGAGTGGACAGAAACCCCGTCAAGGCCAAGGTGGTTTTCTTGTGTGGACACATGGCCTGCCGCAGCGGGAGCCACGCCCCTCAAAATTGTTTCCGACCGGAGAAAGTCGTCTGGTTCTTCTTTCTCAAGATCTGTCTGACGCACTCCACATGATTCGCCCCGATTATACCTGTCGACGAAAAGGCCTCTGGATTTTCCGGACCGCGAATGATGTGTTTGGAATTCAGAACAAGTGAAGTCCGGTCGACTTTCTGAGCCATCCGTCTCTTTAACGACGTCGTAGCCTCGCCTCGCGGGAAGAGGAATTGTAGGATCCCGAGTGTCGGCCCGTGGTATACATGCTCCGATAATTAAGGTGCCCGCTGTAGCATAGACATGTAGGCAGCGATAAAGGGATTATCCAGGCATGTCTCAATTGGTCGGCGGTCAGGACCGTCAAGTCGAGCTCGTCCCGTCCGTAGATTATTCCATTGTGACCATGACTTTGTTGCATCTTGTACCCGCTCGTCCTAACGTAGTTATTAGCTTACCGTTCTATAGTATCCCAGAATGCGTTCTGTTGGCATCTTACCGATGGACAATCTTCCTAGCCCTGCGAAATCACGTATGCGTCCTTAAGTGTCACGGTACTGACATAGTAAACCTTGCGGCTTGGTTGGCGTTCATCTTCCAGAGCGCAGAAATGCCCGGTACGTGTGATTCGCCCTCCACGATGTGACATCTCAATCTTTCTGGAGGATTTTGCCGTTACCCAATTGCAGCCTTGTCCAACAAACACGGGGCTCCAAAACCTAGCTCCAGCACCCATAGTGTTGCCGACTCAAGCAACTCGTGGTTACATTGTCCCAATCTCCTCCACGGCACGGTCGTAATTCAACGAGGCCGCAAGCAATCAAAGATCCCGTTGTTGCCTCCGAGTCGCCGAAGCTCACCTACGTATCCTGGCTTTAGGAGCATTTTTGCTTCTGCGTCAAGGAAGTGAAACCTCTTATCGTCGCTTTGCCGCTGCCCCTAAATTCCCATGCGACGGATTGCTTTAGGCATCAGAGCCGTTTGCATAAGCGTATATCCCGTTGTAGAACGTCGCACGCTCCAATCTCCAGCAATGACCTCTAGCATTGATGCAGCCCATAGCTTGACCTGATGTGGAATGATAATGACCCGATGCTTGCGTTTGCAGGCTGCCCAACGTTGACTCATTTCCTTGGAATGTAAATATCCGGGCAGGATCTGGGGCGACGCCTTTCGATCCATCACCACATCCATGCCAAACCCTATTGAAAAAGTTTTCCTCCCTAAGGGGCTGAAATCGGATTTGCTTCCGGTAATGCCTTGGCTTGAGATTGATGGAGAATACGGGCTATGTGAGAAGCTCCGTGACTTCGACGTATGCACCGACATGAAATCGGTACTCGAATATCCTTTGGTGAAAAAGTACTGGACGTGCGGACGCATGTGAAGCCAAACTACATCTTCTGCAGTTGGCTGACTCAGTCAAGGAGTGCGACATGCTGCGGGAATGTGTATAAACCGCGTCGCGACGGTGCCGAAGCCACAAACAATATCCATCAAGTTTTGATTTGCTTTGAGGTAAAGATAGAGACTGAGGACGACGGCAAGGAGGATAGTGGAGGCGAGGAAAATTATCGCAAGACTTCCTGCATCCACGTCAAAGTTGGTGATGTCAAGGCTTTCATGGTCGAACCTAATATAAGAATATTTTTTAGCAGAGGTACCGTATGTTGGGGGTCGTACCGTCGTCGCATTGGCTAGGTTAGACATCAATCAAACATCAAAGCCATGTGTTATACCGAGAAATGCACGTATTCCAACGGATGCTCCCAAAACCTGCCAGCAATCGGTCCAACTCCTCTTCAGACATCAGATGGTTTACCTCGTCAAGTAGCACTCCACTGCTGTCGAAATCGGTTTTCCCTGGCAGCTCATCTTGAGGACTACCGTGGAAGCTTTCAACAGTGTAGTTCGGTAAGGTTTGAACTATCAGCGGTCAGCGTTGGTTGTAGGCGGGTTGGAGAGACTTGCATGTCGTATCCGGCACTACCACAGCGTCTGCTGGTCTCGAAGCCTCCGTACTGTAGCGATGCAGCGAGACTGGAGAGTCATTACCGATGACCATCGGGTTGGTAACCGGCTGAACTACGTTGCAATTATGAGCAGGTTGTGTCAGCGCGCCGTGCATGTACGGAGATAACCATTGGTCGTCGTGGTCGCTTCCCAAGACGGTTGAGGGAGCACACGCTGAAGAACTCGAGCGCTGGGTCATCGTTGACCCTAGAGATTGCAGAGGCTAGTTTATGCCATAAAGATGCTGTCGCCTATATTCGGATGGCCGTGGACTGGTGCATGCTCTCGGCGATGGTTCGGTGTTGCTGGTCGTTTGGCAATCACCCAATCGCATCCGCTTTGCAAGTAGAGTGGGTTCATCATTGATGTGACATCGCCTGGTGCAGCTGGTAGCTCCTTCGGTGGGAGAGCCGTTCAGTAGGGTCTGCGTATCTCCTACGACGCCAGGAGGAGAATGTTGCTTGTTAGGCAAGGTAGGGCCGAATTAGCGGCTGCCGTCCGGTTTTCGCAGATCTTACGATCTAATGCATCGATTTCCTATTGCCCGGGAAGTTGAGGAGGTAGGCTATCGATGGACGATTACGAAAGTGACTCGGGTTGGGATTCCATGGAGTCTTTAGATAACTCCTTCTCGTCTGCCGTTCCAGCTCGATTTGGACGGGGAACTGACTAAAGTAAGTTTGATACCCTTGACAAAGAGCACATACGCAAAATGTGCTGGGAAACAAGATCATCTGGATTCTGTTCGACGAGTCGAATCATCCCTGCGCATATTGTCCAATCAAGTTCGTTGGCGTTGAGCTTCTGGCTTCGCTCTTGGATTCCAAAGCCTCTAGAGTGGCTACAACATCGTCTAGCTTGTCACCTGATAGGTAGCCGTTTTGTCCATCTAGTCCGTCAGTAACTGCGCAGCAGATTATCATGGAACTCACACCTGTTGGCTGATGCTCTGTGGAAGGATAAATAGAGGTCCATATCCCCTGAAACATTGACAGAGTGCATGTAATGATTGCCGTTGACTCTCTACTCCTTGATTGCGGGCTGCATCTTTTCTGGAAGGCTGTTCAACTCCATCAGGTAGGAGAGGAAATAATGAGCCAACACCAAAAATCTCCACCGCACCCTATCAAACCAACATCGAAACTCAAGAGCGAGAGTGTAGTTATACGCCGTTTCTATGTCAATGCGATGGAGAGTGATCCCTGAGACTACATAGAAAGATAGCCAATTTTGCGTCCATTGTCGGTAGAGGTCGAGGTGAGGAATGCAGGCATGCTCTTTCGTGGTCGTTGTCAACGTCTTCAGATGTGGGCCGTCAGATAAGGGTGACGCCGCTTCCATACTTAAAGGCTTTCGAAAGACCTTTCGAATGCCGTTCTCTAGCGCCTTCGCAGGTATCGCGGGCGACTTCTCCGAAAGGGCGCTCTTGAGTTCATCCACGAATCGATCGTCCGCTAGCAGGTTGGAGAGCATTTGTTGAGGCTCTTCCGCAAGAAGCTTTGAGAGTACGCTTTGGGAGTTGTCTGTCAAGACATTTGAAGATGCTCGTTGCGTGGTCCGCATCTCTTGACATTTTCGAAGTCGGCGGTAGAGTGAAGGGCTCCAAGGACGATGAGCTGCACTACGCCAAAATTGATAGTGGAAATTTTGGCGCGTCGGCATTCACACCACTGGAGTAATATTCCTCGGCAACAGCATCGCGCGGCGCGTGGACGGGCCGCTGGCGAAGAACGAGAGGATTCAGAATGATGACTTCGCTATGGCTATCGAGCATATCGGTGGTGAGTTGGCGAGACATTTGCAAAAGGATAGAGGTGATGTTGGTGTAGACTTCTTTCTTCCAGAACATAGTGGGCAATGAAGAAGAGGATCCCCGGGTCGACATTCATCAGTAGCTTCCAAAACTTCCGAAGACGGGAAGTAGTCTCAGAAACATCGAAGTTGACGCGCGATCGGGTTGTGTGTTAGAGAACTAGTTTTGATCCCTTTTCTATTAGTTTACTTCTGGTCCGACGAATTTGGCACGTACTCTTCGGAAGATCGACAATTGATAGTTATTAGCCGCTCCCTAAAGCGGCCTGGATGGCGGCTAGCCACTGTAGAAAGGAGCAAGAAGCCTGGTCCATTAAAGGATGATGGATCGTTCCGGTTCGAGAAACAAAGTCGATGGTTTGCGAAGATTGATCTTAGCCTCATCCAAAGAACTCAATACAAGGGAATGCAGCCTGATGCCATGCCAAGAAGCACCTGAGCGGGAATCTCAAGACTTCCAGCCTCCCAACAGACACGAAATGACCCAGGAGGAAAGTATCTGCGCAGTTCAGATCCTCGAGCTTAGCACAGTCAGCGAAAGAGACAGCACAGATAACTCGTATTTACTCAAACGATCTCGGAAGTTCGAAACTTACTGTTACTTTAGGACGAGGGGTGGAAAGCTCTCTGGTAGGGTACATGAGTACCCCTTTCGGTCTTTGACGGGTCGCGTGGGAGACGAGCCTACCCTCCAGGAGGTATTTCCTGTATGCGTCGTAGTCCCACAGATTATCGGAGACAATCCATTGATTAATGAGGTTGTTGGAAGTACGGCATTTCTGCTGAAATTGTTGCAGGTCTTGATACTAGGGCGGTCATAGAGACTCAATGCCCTTTGCCGGGTATATCTGTCTTGTCTCTTTCATCACTTCCAAGATACTAGCAGCATGATTCCGCGCGTTCGAGAAAAGAGAGTGGCTTGCAATGTCGCAAGCATGCTGTAGAATTTGAAAGCCCGGATGTCCGAAATCTTCCTATCGCGGCCGGAGAAGGCGTGGAGTATGAGATTAGGATCTATATTCGCATCTTCTGCAGCAGTTTGAATGTTATTTTCCCATTGATCATCGGACGAGGGCAGGCCAAAGACAGGAAGACTCGGCTGTGGGCGAGCATCTAGGGAATCGTAACCATTATATTCTCTCTTCAGGTTTGATAAGGTATTCTCATACTTCCGAGACGGCATCAAGATCTCGCCGTCTAAAGGGGTTATATAATTCGTGCTGGATTCGATGGAGCAATCGACGTCTTCCACAGTTGGATTGCAATACTGCCTATTAGTACCTCTCGTGACGGATGCAATTTCCTCAGAGAACTTATCCTCACTCGGCTCCTTGTTACGGGAGGTAACAGGTCGCGCGACGTTGTTCGCATGAAATACGTGCACAGCCGGGGTCACAGAAGCGGAATCCGTGGACATGATCGTTTCCGGGTTTGCGAATTCTTGGTCGTCGGTCGTATGTTTGGCATCAAAAAAAAGCCTCAGTGTCGGTAGCATCTGGAAGAGAGCAGACATCATCGATGTCGTCGTCATCGTTGTCGTCGTTAGTACCGCCACCGTCGCCGTCGTCGACACTCTCGTCACCGTCGTCGGGTCGTTCAAGGTTCTATCCGCGTTCGTTGGTGCTTCGTAATGATGACGACAATTGTCTTCCGATCCCATATCCATCTCAGGCGGTAGCGCGATCCCGGAACTAATTTTGACTTGATTGTAAACATTACTGCCGTGATAGGAGCCTCGGTTCTACATAGTATGATCGAACAGTACATGTAGCACTTAGGGGGTTTCCAGTCATTATCTAACGCAAGATTCAGGGCGTCAGCTCGATTCCGTCCGAGGTTGATGCAATAGATGTCTCATGAACTGGGTGCACCGATACGTATTACTGGTCTCTCCGAATTTGGTGCTCGAACTTGCGATCGTCGCAGGGACGGATAATGACCCAAACTTTGGGGGCTCCGTTGACGGTGTAGTTTGCAGAATGAAGATCACAGTCCTCTTTGTAAACGGCGAAGCATGATGTCAAATCGCTGATATATGCATGTGGAAGTTGGATCCCCGGTATCGATTTGGAGGAGCGGAGCCTGTCGCCGCAATCTAGAGGTTCCGGAGGGTCCTCCAGCTTCTCACGGACTTCCAGCCATACGATCATGAAACAACTCATCTGCTGTGGCAGTGATATGCGGTCTTTGGCCTTTAGACCTCAAATCGAGTGCTTTCCAACAGTTTGGGCGGAGTATCCAGCTTGCCAGAGAGTTGACTAACTCGGCTTGGTTTCGAAAGGGAGACTTAAACGTACCTTCAGGCTCGTTTTTCTGAAAGCTCGTCTAGAGCGGAGCGGACTCTACTAGAGGTCGCATCTTGCAGCGAACGAAGGGTGCTATTGGAAACATGGGCGAGCGAGTACTCGAAGTCAGGAGGGGCAGGAGGACGCGGCTTGATCTGAGTCGAAGGTTTCCAGTGCTTCGAGGCCGTTACAGCTGCTTGCACCGGTTCTAGGCGGAAATACTTTCTTGCAAGGACCTAATATGGTGAGTTTGAGTTCTTTCCAGGCATCAGGAACGTACATCGATGGCCTGCAGGGCTGCTTTCCATTGTTTCAACTCCGAGAGTTCCATGGACAGTGGATTTTCGAGTTGAGGGGAGATTTCCATGGACAGTGCTCGCGTGAAGATTTTGGAGCTGAGGGGCTAGCCGGCAGCCGGTGCATTAGGTTTAACCGACGTTCTTGGCTGTGGCTGGGGGCTACCAGCGGCCTAACTCGTAGGGGGCCCAGTTGTCCTCTGGGGGGACTGTGGTATCTACCACCTGCCTATAATCTACGTGCATTGGGTCGTTCAAATGGGAGTTCCAGAGAACAATTGCCAGTAGGAGCCAAAATCAAATCAACAGTCAAATGAGGGCGCCGTGGGGTCGAGGTTATAGCGCAGTGTGGTGTGAGTGTGCGAGAGTTATATAGCTGTGTGTGTGCCGAAGTCGGTACGAAAAGTCACCGAATAAATGGCGCGAGAATCTACTACCACAACTATCACTACGCTAGCAGCATATCACGCCATCGCTTACTATCAGAGACCTTGCCAGCGTTGCAATTCCTGTGTACTCTTCGTTGTATTTACCTCCCAAGCCGAGAGACACGCGTGCTCTCGACCTTGCGATTGTTGGTTGCGCCTACGTCCTAGTTTCCACGACCTGCGAAACAACTAGCCCGTGCTAATGAAGCCAGCCTTCCGCAAAAACGCCTGGCCCTCCCTGTTGAGTACTATTCATCCTGCGCCTCGTTCAGCATCGCTCGTCTTGAGAGCGCCGCGAGTTCTGCTGACCATCCTACCCTGTCGCGCCTGCGCGGCTCGAGGCCGCTACCCTCCGCCCTCTGCGTCTCGCAAGAATCTGCGCTCTCCTCAACCTACCGTACAATGCATCTTGCGCCTGGATACTGTCAGATTACGGTGGAATTCTGGAACGGATAGGCCAAGTCCATTGGCATTGGGAAGATGGTTCTATCTGGAGCTGCATACATAGTAGATACACTTGTAGAATCCTCGTCAGAAGCTGGCAAACTAGGCCCCAATGGGCCATCCAACGTTCTTACGCGCGCGCCCCCAGAATTAAAGCTGTCGGAAGACAGTGAGCAACTGAAGAGAAGTGCAGAGGAGATGGAGAGTACAGGTCCTAAGTCGCAATGCCCTAGCAGTAGGTCTGTGTCCGCATGGCCCCTTGTTGAAAGTAGGTAGGCGCTCTGTGGCCAAGTGTGTGTGCCTGTGTGTATAGCCCTCTGTTGCTCTGCTACCCTATGGCCCTGGAGCCCGGTGGCCCTGTGGCTCTGTGGCCCTGCGGTCCAGTGTGAGGAGCCTTGTGTAGCACATTGTCGATTGTTGATGGGCACTTCTTGGCCCAGCGTTGACGGTATTGAGGGTCCTGTGCGTAGCCCATTGTCGAGTATGTGTGGGCGCTTCGCGGCCCAGTATTGACGATGTGTGTGGGCGCTTCGTATGGCCTAATGGTGATAGTGTATAGGCGCTCCGTGCGGCCTACTATTGACGATATGTGTAGGCGCTTCATGTGGCCTAATTTGAAGGTGTTGACGGACGCTTCGTGGCCCAACTTGAAAGTGCGCTCGAGGCCCCACGAGTCGATGCGCTCGTGGTACTAGCAATAAGGTGTTTCGCTTCCTGGCATCTAGCTCTGGCTCTAGCTCTAGCATCTGGCATCTCGCTCTGGCTCTGGTATCTGGCATCTCGCTCCGGCTCTGGAAGGATAGATAAAGGCACTCGTGGCCTAAGTCTGACGGCTCGCAAAGGCGATTGCCGGGCTTATAACTGTCAGATTCCGGTGGAATTCTAGAATGGATTTGGCCTACCTATTCCAGAATTCCACCGGAATCTGACAGATACAACGTAGACACTCAGCACAACGGCACTGAATACCTCGCTATCAGCAACACTGTTTTCGCCGTATCGTGATACGACTAGCGTTGCATACTACGGCGAAGTTCTATTCGTAAGATGACCTTTACGCGCCAATCTCGAAACACAAAATCGTCAAGACAGGGCGTCGAGTCCATCTTACGGAAGGTGCAACTATAAACCACCTGGTTAAAAACACGACTATTCCTATCCCGAAGGCCTGTTGCTCCTTTTTGCACAAGAATATAGCGTACATTTATAGAGAGGATTTGAGGTGAAGAGCTACCGAAAGTTTGGAAGAGCATGTCTAATGAATCGGTTGAGGGTGTTTTTTTTTTTCGCAGTTACGAAAGATCTTCTAGGACTTACGCGCCTTGCCACCTCTTCTAGGCACGGGTGCGGAAAGCTGTATCAGAGGATTTCTGTACAACTCTCGTATACCTCGTGGCAATCTACGTTTCGGCCCGTTCAAGACAGTTCAAGAATGTCATTTTGTTACCATGGTGTTGAGCGATATAACTTGGGTCCTTTCCCGCATGAGGAAAGGCCGCAGACATTAGTATATGTGATGCCTACTGTCCTTAGATGGCCGTGAGGAGGCCGATGGCTTCCACCCTCAGCGATTAGTTTGCAATACATCCGCACCACCTCCTTGCGGCATCCGTTCACTGTGCTTCCACCGTGATTTGTTATTGATTCACACGGCTATTCGCCCTCGGGTCTCGCTTGGCCCGCTAGCACATTTCTGGCTCAGACGAGACCTGAAATCCGAGGATCTCAAAGAAAACAGGATGGGCCATAGCCTCCGTTATGTTTCACCCATAGCGATCTTAATCCGTTTAACATCCTTGTTTGCGAAAGGAATATGGTTGGAATCATCGACTACGAGTTCTTAGGGTAGTATCTGCATTACTAGGAATATACATCAGCCTAGTTTGGCAATATTACAAGGTTACGGAAATGGAATAGCAGAACATGGTTGACTAGATTCTCGACAGACCACGTCCTGATGTATTCAGGATGGAAGAAGTTCGCAATAAATAGTGAGGTGAATAACCTATTGAATGATGCTTAATGCGCAGTCGTATGGATGTCCGCACTGCTCATCATAACATGGCTAACGAATGAAACAACTAGTTACAACATCAACGCGCTATACAACTTCAGGCCAACGACCGTTCTGCGACAGCGCACGATTGCTAGCTCCTACGGTACACTTTTCTTGTTCCCAAGCATGTCCTAGGCTGGCTTCGGTTTCATTATATCTGTAGCAGACCAATAGCGACCACTAGCAGTCTTGTCGCCTACGTACTGTATCGTAACCACCTCGATCTCCTGCTAATTCAGCTTAACGGTACTAATACACCCCCTGTCCTTCGCAACTTCGGCGAGGGCGCTCGCGACCTATATACGATATCTCTAGTTTAGATCGCCCTGCACGACTGGAAGTCGTCGAAGAAAGACAATAAGACGCTGCTCGTCTTCGAACTTGGCAATAAGAATACGTGCTAAGAAGCTGTTAGTAGCTTAGATATTCTCTAATAGAATTTCTTTATATATTTAGCCGAAAGGAGAGTTTTTAACGTGGTAACATGCGCCTGGTATAACGTCGTTGCGTTCTATATCAGGTCGGATTAGAAAGCCCTAGAAGTATCTAAGAAAGTCAATACTTATAGAGAAACTTCAAAGTACAGTTAACTTACTTGCGCTCCTCATTGTTTACGATACCACTAGGATACAACGCGATATACAACCGATTTTTGTTAGAATGCATGCTTATTATATTACGAGCCCGGTAACGGATGTAAACGCAACGGGGATAGATTGCGTAGAATAAAGTAGGAGGCAATGCGTAACGGTGGTATAAGATAGGTAGTTAAGACGATCGATTCGCGGCCCAAACATTAAATGCCTTGATCAGCGAGGAACTCTTGCAGCCAGAGATATACAGCACTCGTTTTATGCCTTCGAAATTTAATGTGACGGGAATAGAACGAAATATCTACGCGCTATAATTGATGAACTGGAACAATGCCTGCTTCGATTGGCCTCAAGACATTGAAACTGTAAATCTACGCCGCATTCTTAGGCGCTCCGATTATTGGGTACTACTCGATCTAGACTAGTGCTTCGTACGCAGCGGTCTGGTGAGTATTAGCACCGGAACTTGAGAGGTCGGGGGTAGACTCGACGAGAAATAGCGTAGGTACTTTGCTTACCCCGATCTAGATATACCTAGACACGGCTCACCATATCTCCCGCAGTCGTCATGGTCTTAGTATTCATCCTCCTTCGCAATTCGCGCAATATCCCGATCATTCTTCTCGCGAACAGCGCGTTGACGCATATCTGATTGCGCAAGGTAAGTTCATTGGTAATTCGGGCCTTATTAGTTCCAGTCGGCTTACTCTTGTTCCAGGAGCCTTTTCTGCCAGCCCTTGGCCACCCAGACAACCGAAAGCTTATATGCCTAGGTGCTTCTGCAATAGAAGTTCACACTGCCCATAGACTCGATGGCCTTAAACGTCGTGCGGCTAGCCCTTCCGACTCGTTCTAGACCTATCGTTCGAACGGGCAGGAAACCGAGTCCTATCTAGTCCGATAGTCGGACGGACCCAGCCCAATCAACAAGATCTTCCTGAGCTAACCCAAAAACAAGAAGTTATTGCGATACCGAGAAAGCTTGTCAATTGGACCTGTCATTGCTTCGTCGGCATGTCTGGAGAGGTAAGGTAGATGGAAAAGTCTAGGAGCTCTTGAAAGCGAGTTGACTGGTTTCTGTGTTAGAGAGGAGCTAATACACGCAAGGAAGTGTCCAAATACATGATGGCAAGGTATTCGAGGCCGTGGACCACGATAGGGCGATAACGGGGAAAGGGATGTTGATTCAAGTCTACGATCCAAAGGTAGATCCGAAATCTCCACCTTCTTGGGAATACGAGGATCTTGTAGAGGATGGTGAAAGTCTCGTTCCTGCAAAGAATGAGGTACGTGTGATTTGTGCTACTGTAAAGTTCATATCTATTAGCTTTTAGATCGAATCGCTCGACTAATTCCGTTCCTTTCTTGTTGCCAACTCTCGCAGTAACAGAGACATCGTAACCTCGGACCTTGGGAGCCAGTACGTTGATGCAATCTGTTGTCGGCCCTCCGGTTTGCGCTCGAATTCATATTGGCTTCTGCTCCGTATTCCGCCGACCAACATTTCTCTAAAGAGAGGTATCTGTTCTATTCGTGCTTCGGAGTACGTATACTCAATTTTTGCTGCAAATGATGAGCAACTAGAACGAAACAGAGGCGCTCTGACTTACGTCTACTCGATGGCACTACACTAGCATCCCGGCTAGAGTTTGAGACTGTGGGCGGACCTCCATCGCCGTCGGTTTGTAGAGTCTCCGCTTGTTGTTCTAGAAGCCGTTTACGTTGAGAGCTATGAGCATCGGAATAGTGATATTCTTGTATAGATGAATATGAGTCCATAATATCCGGGATGAAATCTTACCACGACTGGTGGAAAGTTATCTTTTCAAATTGGCCCCATCGCTTCCTCTACCAACATCGAGGAGGTCTTTTGAGTGCTATTAGTCCTGAGCGGATTGGTACAGGCTGATTAACTTACTTGCTTCACTTGGAACCTCGTATTTGTTAGCGAGCAAGGTTCAGCTGGTATTTGCAAAGGCGTCTTGGTTGCTTTTGAGATATTGCACCAACTGAACTCGCTCTTGAGACTTCAAGGAGGTCACGCACTGCTGCCCTAGACTTGTAGCGCAAAGTACGACGATGCCCCGGCCATATTGAAGGATGTCGCTGAGGAAGGTTTGATAGGTTTTTTCCTCTCGATACTGCTGCGGTGTGTTCGACGTCAGGACTGCGGAATTGACCAGCTTGATACTTCCTCCGTCCAAGCGTCCAAGAATCTTGGTATTCGCAAGGTAGTTTTGGGGCTTTTGTTGCAGTCGATAACGGATTTCGACAGCACGACCTTCGCCGCAATCTGTCGCTTCTCGAGCTCCTATTCGAGTGAGCGAATCGCCACTCGGCAATTCTCGAGTAGCACTTCAAGCTCCGTAACAAAAATGCCTTCAAACTTATCTCCACGAGTGGAACTTTCCTTCCGGCGATCTGTAATCGTACGCAAGATGAGTCCATGTTGATAGCTACAGCACGTTATGCTGTTTTCAATGGGAAGAGGAACCGAGAGCCGTGGTGGCGATTGGCGGGAAGCCTTTCTGGCTGTTGGGTAAAAACAAGGCCAGATGACGAGATAGAAGGTTGCAAGAGCTCTGTTAGGGAGAGTTGAGGCAATGTTTCCAGGTCAAAAGGTACCGGTATGTGCGATTTTTGAAGCATTAGTAGAAGAAAGTTGTGGACAAGTGTGGAAAATTGTGCGATATAGGCGAGAGTTTGCAGGTTAAGCAAAATGAGAGGGCAAGTAATGTGGTCTTTCGGCTAACTGATTTGGGTACCAGTCTGCTATGATTAGTAACGCCATTGCACCCTGCGAGACCCATATAGGCTCAAACAGACAGTGCAGACTGATACGGTAGCGACCCTTATCTGGTGATGCTGCTCAGATCAGCAGCAGACGCAATTTCTATTCTTATGCCTGCTCCTAGCTGATGCAGGACGGAAGCGTGGAATACCAATGAGCAACATGGCGGCGTCTGAAATGAACATGAACAGCCTTATTCCTGCAAGCAGACAGCCAATTGGAATGGTGTACTCGCTGATCTATCATTGTCTTGTGGCGGTTGTGGTGAGCTGCATAGACACAGACTCTAGCGTATCTGGACTCGCCTGATGGTCTGCATTGCGGGTTAGTCTCCAGCTTGATGCTCTTTGAAGCTCATATCTAGTATTGACTTGAAACATTCCCCATCATAGATATTCGCCGTTTAGACCTGTCGCCAATATGGAAAGCCTCCTCACCAGTGCCTTCTCAGATATAAAGCGGCGTATCCAGCTCAAGTCTGATCAGCTCCTTCACTAATCAATATCCATTACCTCGGGCCACCGCAATCGTACCTGGAGTCCTTTTTTCTCATCTACACCCCTACTCCCCTCTGTATCTGCATTTTCAGATACCTTCACCGCCTATCCCAGACTTGCCTTTTTATTCCTCCAATATTGAATCTCCGCTAACTATTGTTCAGCAGCAGTCGTAAGACAGCCTAACTACTCCAAGCATGTCTAGATATCAAACCCGGCTAATCGACACAATTCGATACAATCCTCAGATCATATACCATACAGACACTTACATTGCGGTGGACTGCGGTCTCGTAAAAGACAGAGAAACCACTTCATGCCAGAACCCGGGTCGGTATGTTCTGTTATACCGGAATATTGATGTTCCCGGGAACTATGGTGCGATGCAATGCATTACGCGGCTATTGTCGGATCGATACTGTTTTTGAAGCTGAAAGTGGTTCTACAAGTAGATATGGGTTGAATAGCTTCCGGGCGCCTAGATTTTGCTATACAATGATTGGCAAACGCGGTAGTAGTAAAACCAGGGGAAGGGCCTGTCGATGCGGAATTCCTGTCAATTACCAAATTCATGTATCCAACTCTAGTAGTCCTTAAATCATTCGGATATAGTGTCGAAATCTAGAGAAGTACGTTTCTCCCCCTATCTAGAGCTATCGCCACTTTCCAGTCAAACAATCCTAGCTACCTTGGCATATCTCCCTTCCCGATAAGCTCCTCTATCCCTTTAGAATACGATGTAACTTCGCTAATCACCGGGCAACCGGCGCTTTATGCTTTGCCCTTCGAGCGCACCTATATATATCAGAGTTGATTCTAGCCCGATCCGTCGTTCCCCGTTTCTTCTGACAGCATCGCGGCACCGCTAAGACCTTGGTCCCGAAATATTCCTCCGCATCCACTTGTACACGGAGATACTTTCGCGCGTATTCAATACCGCTCGCGAATTCCCTACTATCCTCCTCTATCTCGATGATGTTCACGGCTAAGACCTCGAAATCTGTCTCGTTCTCGGGTATCCTGTGGCGAAAGGTCACACCGTAGTAGTCGAACTCCCTGTTATCTCGTTAGGTCTCCATCGTCTCATCTTAGATTTGCGTGTCCACTGCCGTTAGACACACCTCTATTTTTTTGTTTCTTTCCGACGGTCTGAATTAGCACTTACATTCGCGACTACAGCTCCTAGATTTACGCGTTATGCTTATCACGTACCGTGAGACACTCCCAAATTGGTATCTATTGGTCGACCATGGATGGCTCGGAACGCCAGCTCCGCTAGTTCTGGTACCGCCGGCTGGGGAAATGGCTTTCCCTAGTCATGGTAGTGGAAACATATGTATGGGAGGAGCCTCTGAATCGAAACCCGAGGACCCTGGATATGAATCCTTAGTAGGCACCCTGGAGAAGGCGGATGGTTTGGGTGCGGCGGCGTGTCGATACATGGCGGAATGTGAAGCTTCAACGCCATGGGTGTATGGGACTTTGATTACTTGTCGTGGTGTTGCTTAGAGGTTTGACGATTCGACCTGGTCTTCGTGAATGCTAACGAGGTCGGGCCTTTGGGCCTCCCTCGCTGCTCGGATGGCTCGCAGAGGCCCGCTTCGCTCCACTCGACTAACTAAAATTCGAATTGTGCAATGGTTAATACCGCCCTTGGATAGCATAGGTAGCACGCAGCATAGCTTAGAGATAAGCATGCTTCATGCTCGGCATTATAGGTGCGGCTGCAGCGTGTGGTAGCAGGTTGCTGCGTCGAGGCGCGAGCGATTCTTGTGGGAGCAAGGTGAATGCGTCATTATGAGGCCGCCCTCCTCCCGCCGCCGCCGCCTCCCACCGCAGCAGCGCCCGGTGCCCGCGGGCCTCGCTGCGGGCCCGCGCGCCGCCGTCGCCCCGCCCGACAGCACGAGCAGGCCGTCGCCGTCGCATGCAGCCGAACTGCCTGCACGTTCAGCGTCGCACGCCGTCTGATGCCGGCCCCTGGCTCGTACATTTCAACCGCGCGTCCACCTGGGTAGTCATGACCTAGCGGCCTTCTGTTTCACTGGGCTGTTCCTGCTGCACACCAGCCGCGGGCCGCGGCTTAATCCGCTTCCGTCCTCATCGCGACGCCGTCCGACATCCAACGCCTCCTTTCCCTAGCCGGCAGCATCGCACTGAAGTGCGATACTGTGCCAGTCTTTTGGCCAAGTTGGTTAGCTACGGGCTAGTGTACGCTAGTCCTAACAGCTTTCTATCACCGCACGACCCCTCCGGCACCCGCATCCGCATTTGCTTCCTTGACTTCTTCACCCCTCTGCCAAGGTCCATCACCCTTGTCCGCCCCAAAGTGAACTCTTCGGCAGGTCAGCAAGGCGGGCCCTCGCAAGGCTCGCCTGCCGGTGGCGGCAACGCCCCAGCCCAGGCCGGGCAGCAGGGCAACCGCGGCCCTTACCACGGCCTCGTCCGCGCCGACCAGATCGTCAACTTTCCATTCTCGACGGCCAACAAAAGGCCAAGTACGTGTACGGGGCGCGCAATCTGTGGCAGCAGCTGCGCGACAAGCCCGCGGGCAGCGAGGAGCGCCGGGCCTTTCCGGCTACCAGCGGCCTAATTCGCAGCAGGGTGGATTTCGATACCGATAGTATCGATACCGTATCGATACTATTGGTATCGATAAGAATCGCTAAGAATCGACACAGAATCGATACTTT
>MU001700.1:71122-109456 GCA_010093515.1 Lineolata rhizophorae
GCCAGCATGGCCACCTTCATCTCCGCAAGCATGGCTGCCCATTGGTTCTGCCCATTATCTCTAGGTGCCTCCACCTCCTCGCCTGCATCCATAGTGGCCACGTCTTCCATTTCGTCATCGGTGTCCTGTCCGAGAGCAAGGCGCACGTAATTGGGTCTCTTGCCGTTGCGGCTGGGTCTGCCGTTGGGCCTGGCTGAGGATTTCGCCGGTGGCATGTTGCCGTGCAACGCGTCGTTGGTCAAGGCTCTTTTCCGACCACCAACACCTGTGGCCATCGACCAGTGGGCGGACCCCACTTAGAAGGTAAGGAAAGGTAAGTGAGAGTGATAAAACGATAGCAAATGCCTGGGGACAGGATGGACGGGCCACTCGATGAGTTTGTTCAATAAGGAGAGTGGCAGCTTGATCTGGGGTTGCATGGGCGGTAGGTTATAATCGTCGTTCAATACGGTCCTGGTTAACCTGGCAGGCTGGCTTACTTTGCAGTAAAGACCTCGGTTAGTCCCTCTCCTAGTGGTGCATGCGATATACTCTCCGGTCCGAGCTGAAGAGAGTACTTTTCGTAGATGGATCAACCAGTCGAGTAGCCTGGTCCTTAGCGATCGGTATTGGTACCAGTTCCTTGCCTAGAGCTCGCGCGCATAGTGCAGTAAGTGTCGTAGGGTAGCAAATCTACGTGGCCCTTTTAGACCGGCTAAATCTATTTCTTCAGAGAGCTCATTGCGAATTCACTATAAAGACGTTAGCCAGTACGGTCACCTACCACTAGATAGGTATTACCGTAGTTAGGTCTCTTAATAACCAGTGTACTATCTCTTGACGACGCTTCTATGTCCAGGCAGCGCTAAAGTCGTCTATTCGCTTGCGTATTGTTTTTTCTCCAGCGACATTCTCCCCTACGTATCCTTCCCTTCTCCTGGAATGGTATACGCCACTATCTAGGTGTGTCACGGTCTGCCTTCTGGCAGGCGGATTGAATGGTGGAGATGTGAATCTCACTAGATGGTTGATTTCAGATCAGGGTCCGGTCGATGGGCGACCGGGGCCAGATTGATAGGTCAATCACGAAGTACACGATGGGTAGAATATGGATGAGAATGGATGAATTGCTATCTAAGAGTTGGATCGAGGTTGGATCCTTATAAGATTCAACCTCTATCACGTGAGCCTTCCGTTCACGGAAGGATCTTCCTAATCGTGTCAGCGTTTAAAGGTTAGAAATAGGGATAGATAAATAAGGCGAGGAGGTACTCTACTAGGTGCTTTGCTAAGAGAGGAGAGAATATTTCTCGATAGGATATTAAGCTTTATCTATAATAATAGAATAAGATGTTTATAGAATTTCTAGTGAGTTTTCCGTAAATAAAATGCGTAGATATATACTTATGTTGATAGAATATCTCTCTATCGATTCCTATTATATTCCTCTATACGTAGTCAAAGTGAGACTTAATAGCGGTAATCTATGGTTTAATACCTTATTCCATGGTTCACAACCTTTTAACACCATATTATAACTTTATCAGATAAAGCGCTTCAATTTTTTTCCCATCTAGTAGATTCCGTGGAGTCAATCCATGGATCCAGAGAGCGTGGAAGCTAATCTGAACTAAAACGTTCCACACGAACTTGCATTGACGCAATCAACTATCAAAATTTCGCAAGGCCAACAATCGATGTATTAGATCACATTCCTTGGTCGGAAGTTGGCTTTTCTCCTTTGTTTGCAACATTCCCAAAATATACCTCAAAGAAAGAAAACCCCATATAAAGGGCGCAAGTGTGTCTTAGCTATCTACTGATCGCTATTCTCAACCGCGCCGGAGGACAAACGCTCCATCTTGATCGAAGTAACCGAGGCGCGCAACGAGCAAGATCGCTTTGTCCCGGATTTGTTTCTCGACTTGCGAATGTCAGCTAAGCACTAATATTATATACCCTTTAAAGAAGACTTACACCACTGAATAAGGAACTCTTCATCAAAAGGTTCCTCATCCGCTCCGATAGTACGGTTGATGAAGTTGAGCAACAATGTAAGTTCAGGCCCATTAGGTCGGCGACAGACCAGAAAGAATTCTTCTAGAAGCGCCAACGCCATGAGAGGTATTCTCTCGGTATTTAGCCGAATACTGGATTCTAGTGTCAATGTGTCGACGACCCTAGCTTGTAAGCTTGTGTTACTTAGTATTGAGTATGTTCGCTTACATGTTCACGAACTTCTTAGCGAAGAGACGCCAGAAGACATTCTTAACCTGGTGATATGGTCCCGGAGCTAACAACCGATATAGAGAGTTTGCGACGCCTCCTTCAACTGCGAAAATTGATTCGAGTCCCTCCACGATAGTTGGTTCGTGCCGAAAAAGCGTTGAAAAAATCATGTGGCGCTGAGTAAAAATCGGTTGTTCGAGGTATTTTTGCGGCGTACGAATCGCTAGCGCATTATCGCGAACGCGTCGGTCTGCCGTTGGTGGTCGGCCACCGCCGTTGAATAAGCAGAGTCCAACAAGCGTCCAAAATCGTCAAGGTAAGCTTCCGTATCCTGCGATAGAGCAGCGGGTTGATACGCTGCATTGTGGACCGAGCGAAAGTATTTTTGGAGCTTCGACGGGAGCACGCCATCCTTCCAACCCAGAAGTCCTGTGAGCAGTTCCTCGCGATCGTTGCCTTGCGCCTCGTAGTGATTCTCGAGGGCGCTAAAAGCGTGACCCATATTGCTCAGAGCGTGGTCAGAAGAGAAAATTCGTGCTGAAGTTTGCTTCGGTTTTGCTGCAGATCTGGCTGACAGTTGAACATGGAAAAGGAAAGTTCAGAGAGCGGCGGCCGGAATTTATAGAAATTCAGAGCGACAAACGAGCAACCTTGATTTATAGGCGCATCAAATCACTTAGACTGGTTGCCTAGAGCAGTTGCCGAGAGCGGTTGCCTAGAGCGGTTGTTAGGCGCGGTTGCCAGGCGCGATTGCCAGGCGCTGTTGCTAGTCGTAGCTACTTAATGGTTGCTAGGGTCCGCTTGCTAAGACGGCTGCTAGGTTTGTTTGCTAGGACGGTTGCTAGGGCCGGTTGCTAGGTGAATATTTGGCACGGTTGCTGGGCAACGGCTTCGCTGTGAATGCCTAGCGGCAATCTGCAGGCTTTATAGTTCTACTGTACACCCCCACACAGCCACGCTTTCCCTCTCTCAACTTCTCTTCGTCCAGCTCGTCAATCTTTGGCTACGCTTACGCTTGGTTCACTCTACCCCAAACTATCTTGATGACACTAGCATAATGTCTTCGAACATGGAAACTATCACTCTTGAGGAACCTCTCGCGTCTCTTTTTGAGTTTCGCGATTTCGAGTTTGAACATGCTTGGCTTCAAATCTTGATGCAAATCGCAGCGGGTCGATATGTTAATGTCATGCCTGGTCAAGCTGCGCATCAGATCGGTCGCGATGGAGTTCGGCGCTGCGCTATGCGCATCAGGTAAAAATTCGCGATATATGTACCTCTTACCGTAACTAACTAAGGATTTAGTGGCCTCCGCCATCGCGACGTTGAAGTTACCACCTATGTCGCTTATGGTGAGGTGATGGTCGGCTTCTCCCCTCGCAATGAATACATGGGTCTTCCGATCGACGAGAACAATAAAAACCAGCATGTCGACGCTCTAGCTGGACATCAGAGTGTTGCTCGGAACAATGAGAATGTTCAAAATGACCAAAATACTGTTCGGCCTGCTGCCAATGCTGGAAATCCCCCTCGCCCGGCAAATCGGTTCATCATTTTTCGCAAGGAGCGACACGAGTACTACAAATCCACCGGAATTCCTGCCAAAGAAATTTGTAAGTTATTGAAGTTTATTCATTATAATATCGCATAGCTAACATTATACCAGCTAAAATTGTCAGCAAAGAATGGAAAGAGCTTGGCCAACAAGAGAAAAAAGTGTACTACGACAAAGAAAATGAGGCCAAAGCTGCTCATGCTGCTGCATTTCCTGGATATCACTATTCCCAGCGTAAGTCGCGCCATGCTCGTCGGGCCGCGATCTTGGCGGAAGAGAATGCAGTTCGTCGGGAAATTCAAACGCCTCCTCGGGACAACAATGCTATTCAGCCTACTGCAGTTGTTCCAAACGTCAACATGTCCAACTTCAACGTGGAGCAACTTGAAAACAATAATACTCGTCCTGCTCCGCAATTTCAGGCTCCGAATCCGGGAGTTCCGCATGGACGGGTCTACAACTTTGATCCCTTTGGAGCAGACTTGGGCGGCACTATTAATCAGATGAATTTCGCCAACTCGAACGGACCAGAGATGATACCGATCACTGGAATGAGCGCGAGATCTAATGTTTGGGACCTTGCGACAGTCGGCTCAATTGAAGGGTCTCTTATTGAAGCGCTTGAAACGGCCAACAGAGAGCGTATTGCTGGAAACCTCTCGCGTTACTCCTAATGGCTTAAGTGATCCGCTTCAACCAATAGGTAGCCAGCTTCGCCATAAATAGTATCACTATCTGGAACTGAATGGATTACACCATAATACTACACTTTCGGGTAACGCATGTGATGTATATTCGACGCATATTAATTAGGCAATTTTCGCCTCTCATTCTCCAAACGAGGTCATGCCTTTTTTTTCTCTTCAACTGACGTCACGAACAACAAGAACCTTCTTCCGGAGGCGCTGGAGGCGACGGTGAGCGAGGAGGACGAGGACCCGCTGGACTGGATCCCGCGCGACGCCGAGGAGATCCTGGACGACGAGGGCGTGGAGCTGCGGCCCGAGGCCGACCTGGAGCTCAACATGTCGCAGGAGGAGATCGACCGCATCTACGGGGCCATGGAGCGGGCCGAGCTGCCGCCGTTCTACAAGCGCATGGTCAGGGAGGGGGCCACGATGTACCGGTACTTCAACCGGGAAGACGACGTGTCGTTCATGCGGGTCGACGGGAAGCGGTCCACTCTCGGCTTGGCCAAGGTGCGCTCTTCTTTCGTCTTCACTTGTTTTCTTTTCGCAACTCGCGATTCGATTCGCTTAACCAAGTACACAGGGATTTTCGGGGTCGATGGTTGTGCGCGACGTCCATCACCTGCTACCGCCCATGCCCGTCATTACATTCCTTCCCGACGTGCCTCCTTTTGTTCCCCGCCGTCATCCTGACCGACAGTTCCCGACGCGCTCTGCCAATCTCGAGGGCATCTATTTCATGACGAGTGAGTTGTTGCAGCACTCCCTATCACATCGCAAAAGAAATTGCTCACCAAGCGGCGGGGTCGGCTTAGTGATCTATTCACGACATGGCGGGCCACAGCCAGCGGAGCTTCGCACAGGGAGGCGTGCGACGCATTACCAGCTTAAGACGGCCGTACATCCAGAGGAGGAAAAGGAATATTTCGAGGATGAAGAGGATGACGAGGAGCATGACGGGCGGGCCGAGCTGGCTACGAGGGTCGCGACGGAGGCTTCGATTCTCGATTCTCTGGTCGTTTCCTAGCCGGATAAGTTGGGTGGCTTCGAGGACTAGAAGTTCAAGGGCGCAAAACAACCAAAAAAAAAAAAGAACACAAAAAATTGGGGGAGGACATTGGAGGAATGAAGGTACAAAAACCAAAAAAAAAAGGCAATGGCAGAGGGAGCAAAGAACAACAAAAGACAAAAAAAAAAGACAGCATGGCATCACAGGGACACGGCAGATGGGGAGAGCGAGAGCGACCACGGCGGTTCAATGGCGGTTCCAGGACGCGGCAGATAGACAAAAGAACATTTCCTAGGCTTTGCAGTGCTGCAGATGCAACTAACCACGAGGTGAGGTCGCGACAAGCTTTGTGACTTGGCCGCTTGGGGCAATGCTCCGGGGTGTGCGAGGGTGCGTGTGATTGTGCTTGGTGGCTGCAGCAGAGTAGGGAGCGACAGGGGGGGCATGGGGCGAGCGCGCGACGCGGTTCGTTGGGGCGCGGCCGGGGGCGTTGGGCGGGACCGGGGCCTGCGACGCGCCTTGGCGGCCTTCGTCCACTGCGCACCATCTACTTCTGCACCACCTACTTCTGCACCACCTACCTCCGCACCACCTGCTTCCTCCGCACCACCTCGGCCGCCGGCAAAGTCTGCACCTCGCGCCCGCCATGCGACCGACGCCGCGGCTCCTCCGCCGGCCGGGCTTCGTCAGGCGCAGCCTGGACGAGTTCCTCAGGCTGTCCAACGTTGGTGAGCGGCCCCCCCTCGCGGCGCATCCCGGCCGAGGCTAACGAGCGCGTCCGTCAGCCGTCAACCTCGAGGGCCTCCGCGAGGCGACGAAGCCGTACCACCTGGTCTCCTTCGACTCGCCCGCCTCCATCGACCGCTGCAAGACCATGTCGGACCGCGACATCGGCGGCTTCAGCACCGCGCACCTCGACTTCGTCCCCGGCGGCAGCGCCTCCACTCGAGACACCCACCACGATGCCGACGCGCCGCCGCACGCGCGCTTCCACGGCCGCATCAGCACGCAGCTGCCCGCGTCGTCGCCGCAGGTGCAGCGCACCGGCTACGCGGCCTGGCGGACGCTCGACCGAGGCGCGTCGCTGTGGGGGCGGCTGCTGTGGGACACGTCGCCGTACCGCTACCTGGCCTTGCACGTCAAGTCGGATGGGCGGGCTTACTTTGTCAACGTCCAGACCGACTCCGTCGTGCCGACCGACATCCACCAGCACCGCCTGTTCGCCCAGCGGCCCGGCGAGTGGGAGACGGTGCTGATCCCCTGGGACGACTTCGTGCGGACCAACTACGGCAGGGTGGTGGAGCCCAGGCACGAGATGCTGAGGCAGAAGGTCCGGACCGTGGGCATCGGCAGCACCGACCGCGTCGTCGGGCCCTTCGAGCTGCGCGTCGCGGGCATCTGGGCGACCAATGGGCTGGAGAAGGAGCGGGGGGAGACGGGCGAAGTGGAAAAGGTGGCGGAGAATTTGGAGGCGGGGTGGAAGTACAGGCGGTGATGTGGTTGGCCGCGAGAGGGGCTGAGATGGGACTGAAAGAGAAGAGATTCGTGGTGAGCAGGTGAGGTGGACGCCAGAGTGATGTGTCTTGCGAGGTGTTGACAATGGTCAGAGAAAGCGGGAAGAGAAAAAGTTTGCGATGACGGTGTGTTGTTGGCAGTCGCAACAGGAAGGCGTGGTGGGAGTCGTCCCCAACGGTGGCATGGCGTTTGCACTCTTGTGTAGGTAAACAAGATAGGAACAACATGGCGAGGTCTATGTGGCCTTCTCTTTTGTCCAGGTTGACTTATGTGTCTGTTCACTCGCGATCGCGAATTGGAAGCAGACGGCACAGCCGGGGGGAGGCGCACTGCCTTGCGCTCCCGGAAGAGCAGTCTAGACGCAGCTGGAGGAGTGTGCCACTTTTGTCCCGATTGACTTGCACGTCCGTTCACGCATGTTCACGCACAATTGCCGACCGGAAGCAGAGTGCGCTCTCCAGCTGCGGCTCGCGGCAGGAGAGCACACCCCTTTTGCCCAGGCTTGACTCGTCTCTGTTTACTCGCGACCGCGGACCGCGAGGCGGAGAGCGGAGCCGGCGGAAAGAGCACCCTTTTGAAACACACCCAGCTCGTGGAAAGAGACCCAGCTCGTGGAAAGAGACGGTTTGATTATCCGAAGCCGCAAGTGAAACTCTGCTGTCTACCTAACGAACGGGGAGGACCCAGGGGGAAGGGAAGGTTGGGGGATTCTCGAAGTGATGCAGCCGCGCTCTCCGTACAAGTCCCGTCGTCCCCGCCAGGACTGAGCTGGCCCCGACCATTCCTTGCGAATCTTGACTTTGTCCCCCACTACTCCTTCTTGTGAAAGTTGACCTTGTCGTTCCAGAAGAGGGTCTGCCCGCGCGACCCGGCAAATCAGCGCGTCGAGCCCCCGAGCAACCGCGACGGGAAAAGGGAAGGGAGGTGACCACGGACCTTGTCGCCGTCGCCCCAGAAGTAGTTCTTGGTGCGCACGTTGAGGTAGGGGTAGGCGGGACGCTCCTCGAGCGGCGGCATGTGCTCCCAGTGCTCCCAGTGCTCGTTCCAGAGCCGGTAGGCGTTGGCGCCGGAGATGAGGAGCGCGGGGATGACGACGTAGATGGAGAGCTTGCGCCACAGGTCTGGAGCGACGGACGGGCACGATGCGACGCGTTAGCCGGGCGTTCTTTGCTCGCGCTCGACCCGGGAGAAGCGGCAAAGCCCACGGAAGGAAATCTCACCGCTCGTCGCCGCCGCGTGCGCCTTGACGGCCGCGCGCTCGCGGTTGAAGGCGTTGTCGGCGGGGCCCTTGAGCGGCTGCCCGCCCACCTCGGCCGAGTACGTGCGGAGGCCGGCGGGGCCGGCGGCGGTCCTGGCGCGCACGACGCGCGCCGTCGCTGCTGCAGTGCGGGCGAGCATTTTCTCGTTGGGGGATGGATCGGGGGGTGCGTGGTTGCGGGAGGAGAAGGAGACGGACGGCTGCGGTTGACGTTGGGGGATCAGGTGAGAGCGGCTAGCGCGCCTGCCCACGTGAGGGCCGGGGGCGCTGCCGGGGCGACTGACGCAACTCGCAGCGCGCGCCTCGCGCTCTTTTCCCCGCCGTCCACGTCCCGCTCGCTGCGTCGACCGCCCGCGCTCGCAGATGCATCGGGGCGCTTGTCGTCCTGCCGCCACGAAGAGATCCCCTCGCCGGTCCCGAATTCGAGCAGCCATGCAGGCGATGCCGGACGCCCGCCAGCAGACCTTTGAGGAGATCTACGGGCCGCCCGAGAACTTTCTCGAGATCGAGGTGTGTGAGGCTTCTCTTCCCCTCTTCCGCCTTGTCCGCTTCTTCCCTCCTGCTTTTCCCGCTTCTTCCCTCTTCCGCTTTCCCGCTTCCGCCCCTCCTCCGCATTTTTTGCTCCCCCCCCTTTGCATTGAGATCGAGGCCTGCGAGCTTCTTCTCTTCCTTTCTCCCCGTCTCCCCTCCCCGCCGTCGAGATTCAAAACAAAAATACTGGACTGAGAACTCCAACTGACAGCAAGCCTCCCCCCCCTCGCCCCGCCTCGGCGCGCGCCCCCCTTTCCCTTGCAGGTCCGCAACCCGCAGACGCACGGCTTCGGCCGGCGCATGTACACCGACTACGAGATCGTGTGCCGGACCAACATCCCCGCCTTCAAGCTCAAGGCGTCGACGGTGCGGCGGCGCTACTCGGACTTCGAGTCGTTCCGCGACATCCTCGAGCACGAGAGCACCCGCGTGACGATACCGCCGCTGCCCGGCAAGGTCTTCACCAACCGCTTCAGCGACGACGTCATCGAGCACCGCCGCGAGGGCCTGCAGCGCTTCCTGCAGATCGTCGTCGGGCACCCGCTGCTGCAGACGGGCAGCAAGGTGCTGGTGTCGTTTGTGCAGGGTGAGTGCGGGACAAGGCGAAGATGGCCTGCTTGCCGGCCAGGGAAAACGGAGTGCTAACGTCGTAGGAGCGCAGACCCGGACTGGGACAAGGACGGCTGGTAAAAGCGACGGCGACAATGGCGGCGGAGTCGGAGCACGGCAGGAGATGACGTTGCGTTTTCTTTTGCTTCTTCACGAATACCAAGTTTTGTTCGACGCCGCGATGCAGATGCCCCTGAGCCGGCGAAGGCTGGAGGCGGCGGCGCGCCGGCGTCCACACCCTCAAGCATTTGCTTTGCTTTGTGTATGTTAGTTGCAGGCTTCGAATGCGAGCACGACGTTAGCCCTGGCACGACTATCACCGCGATGTTCAAAGTGTGCCGGCCATCGCTTCGCCACGGCTCGCTCTCGCCGCGCCCCCGAGTCTGCGCCCGCGTGGCCTTCGCCCCCTCTCTCCCCCTCTTCGCCGCAGAGCAGCCTGGTCAGCGCGGATGACGCCGACCTCGCTCGTAGCGAACTGACCGGGGAAGCGGACCAGGAGAACGCGACGACGGGAGCCGGGGGAGAGTGGGAGAGGGAAGGATAGGGAGGGGGAGGAACTGCCGCTGCAGCCCCGTCGACCTTACGTCCCCCCCCATTCCCCCCCTTCCCCCTACCTCTATTCCACCCTCGCCCCCTCTCGAGTCCTCCAGCTCAACTCCGCAAGACGCGCCGCCCCAAGAAATCACCGCGGCCCCGCCGCCCCCCAAGTTTGCCCAACTCGTGGCAGCCGCCTTGCCATGCTTCGAGGCCGCCTTCGCCGCGCCTCGAGTCTTCCCCGGCCAAACCCCCTCGCAAAGACGCGCCGTGCTAAGTTGCTGCAGCAGCCCCCGGTCGCCCCTCCGATGCCCCCGACGTTCACTTTCTCCGCGGCTCAGGTCCCCCCTCCTCACGCTTCGAGCTCTCCCCAGCTCAACTCCACAAGCCGCACCGTGCTAAGTTGTTGCAGCCCCATCGGCCTCGCGTTTCCCCACGCCTCCAGGTCACTCTTGCGACGGCTCGCGTCCCTTCGTGGTACACCTCGAGTCCGCCTTCATCGCGACTCGAGTACCCCCCGGCCGGAACGCCCTCGCAAAGACGTGTCGTGCTAAGTCGCAGCAGCAGCCCCCGGTCGTCCCTCCGATGCCCTAACGTCCACTCCCTCCGCGCCTCGAGTCCGCCCTCCTCATACCTCGAGACGTCCCCAGCTCAACTCCACAAGACATGTCGTGCTCAGCTGCTGCAGTCCCCGTCGGCCCCTACTGCAGCCCCATCGGCCTCACGTTTCCCCACGCCTCCAGGCCTCTCTCGCGACGGCCCGCGTCCCCTCTTGGTACACCTTGAGTCCGCCTTCATCGCGCCCCGAGCCCTCCCCAGCTCAGCTCCACAAGCCACACCGTGCTAAGTTGTTGCAGCCCCCGTCGGCTCTACAGCAGCCCCGCCGGTCTTGCGTCTCCCCGACTCGTGGTACTCGAGTCCGCTCTCGGTACGCCCCGAGCCCGCCCTTCCCAACCCAACCCCTTCCGCAAAGACAGCCGTTTAGCAGCCCCGTCGCCCCGGCGTTGCTCTACGCCTCCAGTCCACCCTCGCCGCGCCTCGAGTCCTCCCAAGCCTAACCCCGCAAGCAGCGCCGTGGTAAAATGTTGCTGCAGCCCCCGTCGGCCCCCCGGCGACCTCGTCGGCTTGTGTTTCCTCACGCCTTCAGTCCGCCCTCCCCAGCCCATCTCCTCTCTCCGCGTGGCCCACGTCCCCCAACCACGACGCAAACAGGTGAGCCCCGACGAAACCCCCCGTCGCGCCTTGAGTCCGCCCTCCTCAGCCTAATCCCCCGGCAAAGACGCGTCCCCTCAAGAAGCCGTAGCAGCCCTTCAGCAGCCCATGTCGCCCCGGTGTTCCCTCACACCTCTAGTTCGTCTTCCCCAGCCTAACCCCTTCTCCGCGTGGCTCACGTGCCCCATACACGACGCAGCCAGGTAAGCCCCGACGAAACCCCCCGTCTCGCTTGTCGTGTCCAGAACGGATTAACCGAGGAAGCAAAGGCAGGCGAACATGGCAGCGGGAGCTGGGGGGTTGCGGGGGAGAGAGGAGAGTTTATGCTGCCGGTCCTCCCCAGCTCAATCCCGCAAGACGAGTCCGTTTCAAGAAGCCGCAATAGCACCGTCGTCGATTTGGCAGGCACCCATCGGCCCTCCGCTTCCCCACGTCTCCGGTTCACCCTCGTTGCGTTTCGAGTTCTCCCCAACCCAACCCCCGCATCCCCGAGCCACAGAGCAAACAGGCAAGCGTTAACGACCCCGATCTCGCTCGTGGCATTCAGCACGAACGAATCGGGGAAGCAAGAGCCGGAGGAGGGGGGGAAGTAAAAGGGGTGGAAGAATTGGGGAGGGACCACGCCTCGAATCTTCCCTCGTCGCATCTCACCCTCGCCATGCCTCATCCCCACCACGCCACGGGTTCACCCCAGCTCAGAAGCTTGAATTTCTCCGTCGACGACGAGCAACGAATTCGCTTTTGAAAAGGGGGGGGCTTGCGTTCATACCTAACGAACTGCTCGCCAGACCAAACGCATCCATCTTGATCTTGCTACTGTGCGGGACGGGATCATCGCATCATGATCCGAATTCTCCACTGAACCCGCGCGGCGAGAAATTCAACGCGCGCGCGTGGGCTAAGGCTTGGTGACAGTTCGCCGGAGTAGTTCGAGATGCTGTAAGTCCGTGGCCTTCGACTATCGCAAATCAACAGCCTGGACCTGCGCTCACCAACCTCAACCCTCATGAGGTCCTTCGGAACTCCTACGAACCCCACAACCTTGGCGGGGAAACGTGTACGTGGTCCACGCCCGCGAGCCTCAGAGGCACCAGGCAAGCGCAGATGACCTCGACATCGCTCGTCACGAACTGATCGAGAAAGCAGAGCAGGAGAACGCGGCAACGAAGCGCCGGGGGGAGAAGGGGGGGAGGAAGCTACAGCAACCGCGTCGACCTTACGTTTTCCCCACACCCCTGTTTCATTTTCATCGCGCGTCGAGTCCTTCCCAGCCTAGCCCCGTAAAACGCGCCGTTCAAAGAAGCCACGCCAGCCCTGGTCGCCCCTACAACAACCGCTCTGTTTCCCCAACTCATGGCAATCTACTCTTGCAACGCCTCGAGTCTCGCTTCATGCCCCGAACCACAGAGCAAACAGGTAAGCGTTGACGACCCCGATCTCGCTCATCGCGTTCAGGAGGGGGATGAGCGAGGTAACCGAGGAAGCAGAGCAGAAGGTAACGAGTTGCCGAGCCGGGGAACACGGCAACGAGTAGCGGGGACGTGGGAGATGAAGAAGGAGAAAGCCGGTGAAGCCACAGTAACTACCCCGTCCCTCCGTTCTCCGCACGCCTCAAGTCCACCCTCGCCACGCTTCCAGTCGACCCCAGTCCAACCCCCACATCCTCGAGCTCCAAGGCAAACAGGTAAGCGTTAACGGTCTCGATCTCTCATCTCGTTCAGGAGGGGAAGGGGGGCGATGTAACTGAGGAAGCAGAGCAGAAGGTAACGAGTTGCCGAGCTGGAGAACACGGCAAAGAGTAGCCGGGGTGTGGGAGATGAGGAGATGAGGAGAGAGGAAGCTGGAGAAGTTGTGGTAGTCAGAGTTTGGAAACAAAGTCTCTTTATTCGACTCTTAAGTTTCGATGTGAACCCTATTTGCGCATAGCGCGAATGTTTCAAGGCCAGTGCAATGAACTCGCTGCGGAGTTGTCTGGACCCATCACCTGGATGTTCTTGGGAGCTTGCAAGACGATTGGAATGCGTCGCTGCTAGACTTGCACAGGGGTCCTTCGTCGCCACTGTTGGAGCCGCTCTGTTCGCGGCTGATAAAGGCTTTCTTCAATCACGTATGCTCCCACTTCTTTCGCAGCTTGAAGCTTGAACTTGCGCTGGGACAAAAGCAAGAGGGAGTTAGCAATTGGCAGAACACTGAAACTTAAGATATGACCCACTCTCGAACAGTTTTTCACATTCACAATACCACGGCAGTGTGTTCACCGCCAATTAGTAGACCGCAAAGAAATCCTTGCAAAAGAATGACAAAACATGTCCACATTCTGTTTCGAAAGCTCGTAAAAATCCGAATTGACGAGTGAAGCCAGTGCCGATACCGAAGCGAAACCAATGAATTTTTCAATGAGGAGAAGCTCTCATCAAAGGCCACGGACGGCAATCCATATGCAAAGGGGCCATCAATCACGTCGTCTAACCATTCTTGATAGACAAGAAGCAACAAGGCGTAAGGTTGACTTCATCCCTAGAGATAGCCTTTGGTACGTGTCACTTAGAATCGAGAATGGGCTTGAAGTGCATGATGTTAGAAGAAAGACCGACCTCGTGCTGTTGTGCCCACGTCGTGGCCCCTATATTTCCGTCTCACCACCCCCTTGCACCCCCTTGCGGTTGCAGCTGCTCTCAAGAACCAAATACATCCAAGAAAGACCTTCTCAAACTCTATCTGACGGAACCCTTCTTGCTCGTCTTACCGTTTGTTCGACCTTGAACATCGCCTAAGAATTTGGCTCGCAGTTCCATCTTGTTTTCCCGCTTGAGACGTGTTGGTGTTTTCCAAGTCACTAGCTACTTGCTTGTAAAGCTCAACTCTTAGATCGCTTGCATCTTCTGCCTTTCTGATGTTCTTGTACGCTCGATTGTGACCCAAGGATTTCGGGAGTTCGGATCCCCTCCAGCGTTGGAAGATGGCTTGTGGAGATTGGAATGTCGACTTTATTCAGACAGAACATCTCCCTATGGCGGCATTAGAAGGCAGTTGCGTAAAGGTGGGGGTGTGCCCTTACTGTCTAGGATTCCGCTTGCGGCCACTGGTAAATTGCAAGTCGAAAATTGCAAGTCGATCTCCATTGCAGCCTGTATACGCGCAAATGAGCAGAATGAGCTCGAGCCGAAGCAACTGTCGTGGACCCGGAAAGAGGGAGGTGTGTGAACTCCAACGACAGAGGATGGCAACGACGTCGTCAACATTTAGAGACTGGCCGCTCTGAGTGCCGTTGGCCAGTCACCAGTGAGAGATGGTGGACAAAACGGGCCCAACAAGGCTGAGCTTGGCAGCTGGCCAGTGTGCTCGTATTCTGAGTCACCGTAGCTTTCAAAACTTGCCTCGTAGGTGGGGGGGAACTGGCGCTGCTTCGAGCAATCGTGGACGATCCCCAGGGCGCTGCACGGGCTTCAACCTACTGTACGTAGTAAGGTCGTACTCCTCTGTCCGAGACCCATTGATATGCCAGAGAAGTCAATGACTTACCACGAGAGCGGGTGATTGACATTGTTCGTGGTCGCCAGGGAGTGATCTTCCCTTACCTCGAAGAGCTCTCAAAAGGTCTCGCGGAGTTTGCGGCAGTAGCCAGATACGCAAGGGGTTGCTTGGAGATAATCAACGTCAGCGCAGCCTTTTGAGATTTCGGAGATGTGAGTTTGATAGACAGGGGAGTGCGAGATCCTTTGGAAAGAGAAAAGGGGTATACGATATCCCAGCCGCATCAATTCTCGATGTTGGCGAGTAAATGTTGTGAAAGTCAGTGAAATTCTGCTCAACTCAACGACAACGGCTTTTGGACAGAGATACTCACGTCGAGAGTAGCGCTCAGGCTACGTACAGACACCGACGAGTGAGAACGTATTAGAAAAGTGAGCGTGCGTGCGAGCGAGAGCTCACTTTATAAGAAGGGGCTTGGGGCTGCTGCCTGCAACTCACCCATGGATCGCATTTGCACGTGATATCCTGCTGGTAACGAGTGAGTTATTGTGCAAGAGAGGTCACTGTTGTGATTGGCTTCCAATAAAGCGACTGGCCAATCGCCGCGATGCTTTTCTAATGGGATGGATTGTCGCCACAATTTCGAATCGGCCTGCGTTTTTTTCGAAGAATGTTGATTTGGAGATACAGCGTTGTCCACCGCGAAGACCACCATCCACAACCATGTTCGTCTTACAACATAGTGTTTTCGACTGCGAAGACCACCACCACGCACAACCATGTTCGTCATACAATACAGCATTTTTCCCACCGCGAAGATCACCGCGCACAACCATGTTCGTTTCACAATACAGTGTTAGTCCACCGCAAAGACCGCCGTCCCCAACGATGCTCGTCTCAACACACAGCCATGTCCACCGCGAAGACGACCCTGCGCAACCCGTCAACTCACGGAATCAATGGTTGCGCACCCGTCGAATTCAAACGCCCTGCATGTTTGAATTGTCAACCCAATCGTAAACCCGCATGTCCGAATGGTTCATGGCATCCCGGAGGACTTCCACAATGTCGGCGTACATCGACAAATCTCGGTTCCTCGATAGCAGGCCATCCGGGAAGATCATCGCCCGCAACCTCTCAATCCATGGCAGGAGAGGTCGGTAATAGGGTGCGACGTTGTCAAAGGCCCATGAAAGGAAACGTGACCGGTTGCTGATCAGCTCGTACTTGATCTCGGCGAGGAGGTCGACGGAGTAATCATCCCACTTCTCGACCTCAGCTCGCCTAGCGCCTTTTTGCTGCCCATCGTAGCAGACGGAAATCCAGACTAGAACCCAAAAGAAGGATTCAATGTCATGCATGAAGGTGTGTGGCTGATTCATGAGGCCGCCGATCGCCATGAAAGGCCTCGTCCCGACCCCCCATGCCTCTTCATGCACTTTGATCGCAATGTCAAGGTCGATCAAGAATCCGCGGTAGTCCCCGCTTCCATCCTTGTACATGAGAAGGTTGTTCGCCGAGATGTCGCGGTGAAGTATGCCAGCTTTCTTGTGCAAAGACTCGCATCCCTCGATGCAGTCGATCAGCGCGGCAAGGAAGGCGATTCGAGACCTGGCCATATGGATGGGTTTTCCGAGGCCTTGGACAACAAGGCGATGGTGTATCCGATTCAACTGCTGCTCGCCTCCGGCTTCCGTGCTGCCTAGCCCTCTGCGGATGTTGCTGCGGACGTCGTCGATTTGTCCATCCACCATGACCGTGCAATGGTGATAGTACCGCACTATGTGCTCCACGTCCTTTTGGGCGGCTTCGCGCAACAGGACCCCCTCGGCGCGCCCCGGGTTCTGCCAAGAGTCTTTGATGACGAAACTCACCGCTTCGCTCCCTTCAAGATACCCTGTCCAACAGACCGTCTCTCGGCCGGCGACATTGGACGACCGGCTGAGCAACTCCTGGAAGAAAATACGCTCCGTCCGACCGTCGCGTTCGACCTCGACGTACCGCCTACCGTTGCTTCTCAGAATGGTCGGATCTTTTCCAACCTGCTGGTCGTTCATGCGCAGGCAGGCCAGGACGACCGAGACAAACCGTAGCCCATCTTGATTGATGTCGAACTCGGAGCCCGCCATGCCGCCAAGGCGGTCAAACTCGAGCAAATTCATGACGGACCCACACAGGGCGAGGCCGAGAACGAATCGACGCGTCTCCTGGACGGCAAAGGCGAGCCTGGCATAGCGCGCCAGGTCCATGCGGGCCGCGGGCATTGTGCGTGGATCGCTTCTCAACCCTCCAGGAATGAGGAGTTGGTCCCAGTGGGTCATCACGCCGTCTAGGCCGGGTCGAACAAAACCAATGCCCAGAGTGTGTGTCGGCCGCGGCGTTTCACGATACAGACGAGGGAGCTGAAGAAACCTCCGAACGTCTGGGATGAAGCCCGGCCTCGCGAAGGTCCGAAGCTGTTCAACAAACTTGGAGAGCCAGGCAGAGACTTCGAATGGCTCTGCGTCTTGGGGCCAGCCACGCCAGCCACCCTCATTGCTGTACAACGGGTAATCCCCCTCTTGACACTTGGCGAAAACATGGGCGGCTTCCACCTCAAGGCCCGAAACGCATCCAAAGAAGGTCTCGTAGAGGCGAGGAACTCCAACCTGGAAGGCTTCGACTTCTTGCGTCAGCCGCCAGCCGACGCGCTCTCGGTATTGGTTGGTGCTGGCAAACTGGCTCCGGCCTTGCATCCACGGACCCTCGTCGGCGAACAGTTGGGAGAGGACGTAGGGAGGCGGCGTCATCTCGGCGACAGCGTCGTAGACTCTGTGCCATATCACATGGTCCGACTTCTGTTTGAAGATGGCCTTGAGGATGGCATCGATCCGCTTCTCGTTGAAGTCGCCGGATTTGACTTCGTCTGCCAGCTTCGACAGATCGGCGGAAAGGGGCCCCCTGACACGGAGGGAACGCAGCTCGGAGGCGGCGGAAAGGGTTTGCAGCTTCTGCAGAAGCTCATTCGCGAGATAGTAGTAATCTACGCGTACGTTAGAACCAGTCTCCCGAAGAAAAGAGGACGCATGTACGCCACCTAGGTTGTCCATCGAACGCAATGCTGCCGTATAACTGGTAATAGTGGTGTGCATGAAGAACGAACGGAAAAGGTCGTCAATGCTTTGGAGCCCATCGATGATGGGGTACCTCTCAATGATCTCTGAAGTGGGCATTTCGGCCATGGTGAGAGAATGTGAAGAAGTGACGTTGAAGCGACGTTGAGGGGCGGGGACGTCGGGCAACGAAAGGACCCGGCTGGGAGAAGAAGAAGACGAAGAGAACTTCGGACACGGAATTGGCGAATCCGGCCAGAGGCGAATAGCAGGAAAAACGCACGAGAAGGTGATGAAGCGACGTTGAGACAGGAGGAGTTAGGTGACGGAGGAGTTGGGTGGGGGAAGAATCAGGCCGGGAGGCGGGCAGGCCGCAGGAAAATTTGCCAGGGCCCGGAAGCGGGGAAGGGATTTTCAGCCGCGCTGGGGAAAAAACGAAGCCGTGAACGGGAAAGAACGAAGAAGAACGAAGCTGTGAGGACGGCTCCGGCTACCGAGTGACGACATCGAGCCAGCGCGGAAGCAGCCCGCGCTCCCAAAAGCCCGCCCGATTGCGAGCCCGATCAGTTCTACGAATCGATGCCCTCCGTCGACACCTGCAGCTCTCTGCGATGTCCGCCGGGCTGGCAGAGACATCGTGCACTGGCAACGCGTTCCAGTCCAACGGGGAGGCGTGGACGGAGTTGCTGAGGGCGCCAATGGCCCCGGCAACGAGCAGCGGCGAGCTCCTCCCCTCGGCCCCGCCGACCCCGCTCCGTCGCTGCTTGCCCCGCGCGTTCCTCGAGCGCAGCCGCGACTCACGACAGCCCGACACAGGCGGACGACAGGGCCGCGCCTTCCAGCCTAGCACTTGAGCGCGTCTTTGCGATTCAGAAAAGCAGCGTTGTTGGCTTTCGCTCTCGGCATTGCAGAGCGGTTGTGCGATTATTTCGACAAAAGCCTGTCCCATGCAGGGTTCCGTGCGAATACACTTCCTCCTGGTGCCTGCGCTATCTCCAAGCGCCGCGGCGATCGACGGCCGGGGTGCCAGCGCGGGGCTCGATCCCTGCGCGCGCCGACGCCCTGGCCTCGGCCGCGCAGATCGCCCAGGCACGCCCGGCGAGTGGCTGCACGTCGCGGCCGCTAGACGCCGCTTGGGCGCGCCGCATCGTGGCTTGGCTGCAGCCGCAGCGCCACGGCCCTGGCCCCGGCACCCGCTCTCAGGCCTCGCGGACTGCGGCGGCGCTGCTCGATTCGCGACGCCGCTCGCGCGCCGGCAACGCCCCTCCTCCTCGACCTTGACCTTGGCGTTTGCTCCCTCGCGCGCCAGCAACGAGCCGGCCTTTGCCCTAGCATTTGCTCACCGTACAAAGCCATGGCTTGGGTTAAGCCCCAGCGCCACGGCTGCGATCGCAAGGTCGGGGGTGTGCGGGTCGTGATAGGACTTCGCGTCGTTCGCGCGCCGACGACGGCCAGCGGACCCCCTATCCTTGGGCTTAGCATTTGCCCCCCTGAAAACCATGTCTTAAGCCTTGAGCCCCAACACCACAACTCCGATCACAACACCGGGGATGTGCGGGTCGTGGAGTTTCGACGTCGTTCGCGCGCCGGCGACGGGCCCCCCCGACAACCGACTCCCCCAGTTTTGCCCCAGCATTTGCTCCTCCCGCTGAGAACCATGGCTTGGGGCTTGATCCTCAGCTACGATCGCAAGACCGGGGGGTGTGCGGATCGTGGGGTTCGACCTCGCTCGCGCGCCGGCAGCGGACCCCGGCCTTAGACCAGCGTTTGACTCCAGCATTTGCTCCCCCGTACTCCGCAGTGCACTATAGCCTGGGCTTGAACCTCAACACCACGGCTGCAGTCGCAAAACTGGGGGGGGGAGGGGGGGGCGAATCGTGACGGGGCTCGGCAATGGGCCCCCCGGCAACCGACCCCCACCGGCCTTGGCCTCAGTATTTACTCTTACTGTAAAAGACCATGAATCTTAGCTACGGTCGCAAGACCGGGGGAGCGGGGGGGAGAGGGGGGGTGCACACCGTAGGGCTTCGACGCGCCGGCAACGGACCCCGACCTCAGACCAGCGTTTGACTCCAGCATTTGCTCCCCCGTACTCCGCAGAGGACCATGGCTTGAACCTCAACGCCACGGCTGCAGTCGCAAAACCGGGGGGAGATGCGGATTGTGATGGGGCTTCGACGCTGCTCGTGCGCCACAGAGGGCCATGACTTGGGCTTGAGCCCCAACGCCATGACTACGATCGCAAGACCAGGGCACATGCGAATCGTGGGGCTTCGACCCCGCTCGCACGCCGGCAACGGACCCCCCGGACTTGGACCAGCACTTGGTCCGTTCCCCCGTAGAAGCGCCCAGAAATGCCGGCCAGAATTCGAAGGGCTTCCTTGAGCCCACTACCACCACCACCGCCGCATTATGACTTGGGGCTTGAGCCTCAACACCACGACTACGATGGCGAGACTGGGGGTGCGCTTCTGGCCCCCATCATCGCCACGACGGGGATCGAGTTGTCCTTCGAGGTGATGGGGCACCTCCCGACCAGGACCACGTCCCCCTCCTTGAGCCTCCTCGTGGTGAACCTCCCGTCCGTGTTCATGAACGTGAAGACGCCCTTCTCGAAGACGTCGAGCGGGAGGAAGACGATCTCCGGGCTTACTGCCTCGTTCGTCGGCGAGGCCACGAACTTGCGACGTCGGTCGCGTTCTTCTTCCCGCTCATGACCGTCTTGTTGACCATGGCCGCGTCGCTGTACATCGTCTCGTCCCCCTTCGCGAACCCGTACAGTACCATGAAGACGTTCCCGGTCTCGTTCATCATGTGGTACCCCTTGCAGCCCGGATGCTCCTTGCAGCCCGTGATCGTGACCAGGTTCTCTTCACCGGCCGCCGTCAAGGCCAGGTTCGACCTCTCCATAGCTGAGACGCTGCAGGAGACCACCATGGGCGCGTTCGCGATCGATCCCCCGGGTCTGGCGACCCTCGTGACGGTGAACGGGTGGAGGTTCAGGTTCTTGATCGCGTTTTAGAGTGTACAAGATGACCGTCTTCAAGACCGTGCGCCCCTGCTGGAACAGGTTCGTCTTCTCCATGTGGAACATGTCGGCGCCCAAGAGTATGGAGACGTACGAGATCATGGACACGAACCTGGAAGACTGCACCGTCATGATCGACCAGATGGCCCTGGACAGGGCGAGGGACCCGAACGCGGGCCCCTACGGGGGCACCAAGTTGTACCTGCTCGACGCGGCGAGCGGCCAGGCACACAACACGATGACGATGGACGGGTGCCCCGTCGCGAAGTTCCGCGAGTCCTGGGAGTGGTCCCTCCTCGGGACCTCGATCGAGATGCTGTAGATGGAGATCTTGGTCCCCGAGATGCCGTTCAGCGTCTACTTCAACGCCGTCAACACGGTGCTGTTCAGGCGCGAGCCGTTCTACGAGTACAAACCCGAGAACGGCTTCATCAGCATGAGGACGAACTGCAAGACAGAGGCGGTCACGTACAACTCCGAGCCTGTCAACGTGCCCAAGACCGTGGAGGCGGTGAGTTCCGGCGCTACCTTAAAGTGCAAAATCACGTTCAGGCTCGACATTGGGTTCTCGACGTTCAACACGGGTAGACCCGCGTTCGCGATCACCATGGATGTCAGCGCGGTGGACATATACACGTAGACGACCACGAACGGAATCACCGAGGCGAGCGCGCCTGCGGTTATTACTACCAGGGTGACGACGACTTACTCTAGGAAGACGTTCAAAAACGGGTTCGGGACGACGAACAGGCAGCTGACCACAACCGTGATCGCGTACGTCGCCGCGTTCCTCGTGCGGTTTTGAAGCCGAACACCACCAGGGGTCTAGTCGTGACGGTGGTCGAGATGCTGTCGTGGTCTCATTCGTGGGCGGCTACATGGTCAGGATCGCGTGCCCGTAGATCTCACCATGAGCGGCCACGAGCCCGAGTATGATCACCATCGTGGAGGTGTTCAACTGCTCGTCGCTGCACGGCTTCGACTCGAGGTCGCTGTTGACGAAGTCAGCCTCGAGTACACTCGGCTCGGCGGTGTGGAGCGGCACGTACTTCACCATCTCCCCGGTCGAGCCGTTGAAGACTATCTCCGTGAACTCTCTCGTCCGTCATCGCGCACGCGCCGTCGAACGAGTACTTCGTCCCGGACCTGATCTTAGGCCACCTCAGGAGAACGATCTCGTCCCAGCGGCGAGGCGCGCTCGTGAACACCGACTCGAGCTCATCCAGGTCGACGTTCACGAAGTCAAGCCTGAAGCCGCAAGCGCCCCTGTGCGACTTCCTGATCCCGTCCAGGTCCGTGAGCCCGAGCTCGAAGTGATGCAGGATGCTGCCGATCATCACGACCTTGTACCCCTTCTTGATCAGGGCCTCGATCTAGGTCGTGTCCTAGAAGATGTTCTCCAAGAGCTCCATGTTGGTTAGGGAGTTCGTAGTGCGGGTGTAGCTGGCGGATGGTGATGGGGTTTCGACGTCGCTCACGCGTCGGCAACGTGTTCCCGACCTCGAGCCAGCGCTTGACCCCAACATTTGCGAAGGCGAAGTGAATGCTTCGTGACCCAACTTGAAAGTGCATTCGAAGCCCCACAAGTCGATGCGCTCGTAGCTCTAGCAATGAAATGTTCCGCTCCCTGACATCTGGCATCCAGCATCTGACTCTGACTCTGACTGCCAAATCCATTCCAGATTTTCACCGAAATCTGACTGCATTTGCTCTTCCGCAGAGGGCTATGACTTGGAACTTGAACCTCAACATCATGGCTACAATCGCAAGGCCAGGGGTGTGCGGATCGTGGGGTCGACTCTTGCTGGCGCGCTAGCAGCGCGCCCCCTGACCTTGAACCAAGTTTGACCCCAGCATTTGACCCCTAACAAAGTTATAGCTTGGGCTAGAGCCTCAACATTACGACTACGATAGTGCGCGCGGTGAGATCGTCGAGCTCGTGGGCGACGACTGTTAAAGAAGGCAATGGTTAGCGACGAGTTTTTCGAAGTTGGAGGTTAGCTTGGTGACGATGCTGTTTGTGGAGTCGGCGACAAAGACGTTTCTGTGAAAAAGAGAGGGAAAAAAAGGTAAGTCAATGCGAGAGAGGGGGAAGTGAGTCAATGCGAGAGAAGGAGGAGTGAGTTAATGCGAAAGAGAAAAGAGTGAGTTAATACGAGAGAAGGGGAAGAGTGAGTTAATGCGAGAGGGACAGGTGAGTCAATGCGAGAAGGGAGAAGTGAGTCAATGAGAGAGGGAGAAGTGAGTTAATGCGAGAAAGGAGAAGTGAGTCAATGCGAGAAGAGGAGAAGTGAGTTAATGCGAAAAGGGAAAAGGTAAGTCAATGCAAGAAGGGAAGAGATAAGTCAATGCGAGAAGAGAAGAGGTAAGTCAATGCGAAAGGAGGAGAAGATGTACTTGCTAGTTGGGGAAGTACGTCTAGAGCACTGCGACAATGTCGGACTCGCGACGAAAACGCGAGTGGTGACGACGTGAATGGCGCGCCGGCGAGCTCGTCGAACGGGTCGGCGATGACTGTCAAAGAAGACAAAGGTTAGCGACGAGTTTTTCAAAGTTGAAGGTTAACTTGGTGGCGGTGCTGTTTGTGGGATCGACAGCAGAGCCGTTTGTAAAGAGAAGTGATGAGCTAATGCCGGGAAAGGGGAAAAGATGTAATTGCCAGTTGAAGGGATACGTCGTGAACCCGACGTGGATGGCGCCCGTCGAGTGAGTCGAGCGAGTCAAGCGAGTCGGCGACGACCGCTCAGGGGAAGGTGGCGATGCTATTTGTAGGGTCGGTGGCGGAGGCGTTTTTGTAAGGAGTTGGTTAATGAGGATGGGAGGAAGAGAATACAGCTGCCAGTTGGAGGGGTATAAATACCTGGAGTGTCCCCAACTAGCTGCTGGGGAGTTTTGGTCCTGTTGAGATAAAGTGTTGGCGAAATAGAGTTTTGTTGAAATGGATTATTGAAATAGAGTGTTGGCGAGATAAAGTGTAGGCGAGATAGAGTTTGTTGAGATAGAGTGTTGGTGGGACGGACTATTGGCAATATAAAGCGTTGGCGGGATAGAGTTTTGGCATTGTGGGGGATTCGCCACCTTTATAGTCTTTTCTTCTGTGGTTTCCATTTATTGAGTATCACGTCATTATACCGTAACGCAGACGTACGTAGGATGCCTTGCGCGAGCGCCTTCGCGTACCTTGGTAGCGATGACCCCTAAATGATTTTCCGTGTTCTATGGTGACTGGGTTAGTTGGTTCGTTTACGGATCCCAACCCATGGTTGTATATCAGCGCTGCTCGAAGCTGGGCAGCAAACACGCCACTTTACCAACAAGCATGCTTGCTTCAGCGTGTTGACATGGCTATGTTGAGCAACATGTCAAAGTTGGTAGACGTAGTCTACAAACAAACACGTCTGCTCTATAAAAACATGCCTGTTGGTAAATAAGCTTATGTGGTTGCCTGTTGATAAACAGTAAGTGTTTACAATCTATGTGGAAACAAAGAAACAGCAAATGTTTGCGTGCTTGTTGACCAACATACCTACTCATATCTGGCATAACAAGCACAGTGTACAAATAAACACGTCCGCTCTACCTGATAAACACACGCTTGTGGGTAAATAAAAATGATTTGAGTAGTACTTGCCTGTGGGTAAACAGCGAGTGCTTATATGCTGTGGAAAAACAAGTAAACAGAAAACACTATGTGCAAACACCGCATACCGAAAGCAAACACATCTTCCTGCTCGTTTATCATTGATGTCTGTTGATAAATAAGCAAACAAACGAACAACGTATACGCGCCCCTCTCGAGGCCTCCCGCCGACGAGACAACGGCGTCTCGCTATTCACAGTCACTCGTACTTTGTTCAGATGTTTTCCTTCTTATCTAAAGGTTTGATTCGTCTGAAGGCATTCGTCTAGAGCAAGAACAGACGAAGATTCCGAACCGTGTCGACTATTGGGGCTGTTAAAGAACAGACACTGGGGTATTACACGTAGCAAATGAACGTACTACTACTAAAGAACCAAACCGCGTCCCACATTGTCCACGCCTCCGCAATCGCCGGCTCACGCGGCCGGCGCATGCACCACAGCACTCTAGACAGGGTCCCTCTAGCTTTCAAGAGACTGGGTTAGAAATTCATCCTCGAAGAGATCTTCTGCCGAAGGCCTTTCTTCTGGATGCCAGCGCAAGATTTTTCGAACGAGCGTAAGGAGTAGCTCTTGGTCCTTGCCCTTTAGCCTTTTCTCACGCATCTCAAGTGTCTGATCTGGAATTGGCGTCGAGGCGATCCAATTGCCTTTTGTTTCCCCAGGCTCCTGTCAGCGAAAAGTGGCACCTGGAGGGTTATGGCATGGCTTTACCTTCTGCATCCCAGTACCGACGGCTCGTCTCACTCCGTTCCAAGAAGCTTCTGGGTGGATGTCCCATAAGAGAAACCATCTCGGCAAGATGCTGCTCATCATTGAGATGACCGTCTTTTACGGCGCGAAACAAGCGACCTCCTTCAAACAGATCCCAGATCTACATGACGTTAGCACAAACTGAAGTGACAAGAATACGAAGCTACGGACCATGACTCCAACCGACCATATATCAATCTTGGAGTCCCATTCCATGCCCATGATTATTTCGGGCGCTCGATAAACGCCCGGCATGACGTCTCCAGTATGCTTCCCTCCCATTTTAGCAGCGCCAAAGTTGCAGATCACCGGTGGCCCGCTGGTGATAGGCATGGGGCAGGAACAGTAAATGGTACGATCTGGAAGGATTTTGCGGGCAGACGGATGTTCAAGCTCGTCTTGCTCAATTATCGAGAACACAGAGGAGTCTGGGGCCCCCAGGAGGATGTTATTGGGAGATATGTCTCAGTTGTTCTTAGCTGGCAAGCTCAGGAAAACGATTGACGGGACCATACCTGTATGCACCACGTCCGCCTGGTGAAGAAAGTCCAGGCCGAGAAGAACGAGCAGCAAGGTCTGTTGCAATAGTTCTTTGTTCAGCCATTTCTCTGGAAACAGATTTCGAAAGTCCGTGTAGCTTAGGCCTAGTGGTGTGAAGAGCAAGCATTGGTGCACCCCGTGAGAGCCGGTTATTTGGAAATCATCCAGCGCCAGACGCAGGAGGTCCTTTCCGGGATGTTCGGCATCGATGGATCTGAGATAGCGGGAGATGGCCACTTCATTGTCCACCTTGGGGGCACTTTTCCCCGTGATGCAGACCTTCAGGGTTAGAAGGTTGTTTGCTCTAGCTACGGCATCGGTTTGTCAGCGAGACCAATGAAAACCGAACACGAGAGCGCAAGACGTTTCGGAGGACGCACTCAAGATCACGACAAAGCCAAATGGTGGAGGCCGTGCTGAAGCCGAGCTTTGCGACGACCTGGTATCGAGACTTGAACACCTCGCCTAGGCGGACCGGATAGAACCTTGCTAGCTTGTAATCCGGGACACGCTCCTCCTCAACCTGGACCCGCGCGGAAAGCTTCTCGAAGCCGCCGGCCAGGAAAGCGCGAGCGAAACCAGAGCTCGTCGTGGACAATGATACGCGGGACTCAAAGCCCGGCCATTTGCGCGCAAGACGGATGGTATGCGGCAGTTTTGTGTTCTAGCAGCCAGCCAAAGAGGCGATCTTGCCCTTCTCATGGTTGTCGTCAGCGAAAGAAGGTGCTGGCGGCCACAGACAGGCTTGGTACAGGCGTTTCGCTCTCGGCCGGCTCGATACACTGTTCGCCGTCTTCGCACCGCATCGCGGCCTGCCGAGCGCGGTTTAGCGCCGTCTTCCCCTGGCGCACGGGCCGCGCCCCTTCATCTCCTGCGTCCGCGCCGTGCGTGCCGCGCCCGAACGCAACCACCGCGCCCGCAACCACCGCCCGCACGCAACCACCACCGCCTGGAGCGCGCCCTGCCTCTGCCGTCACGCTTCACCCGGCAGCGCGGCCCTCGCAGCATCCGCACAGCCCGCATTCGGCCAGCCTCGTCGCGCCGCCATGCTCTCGTCCACGCCGCCGCGTCGGTCCGCGCCGCCGCCGCCGTCGCAGCAGCACCAGCACCAGCAGCACCCGCAGCTGCACCAGCAGCACCCGCCGCATCCCCACCAGGCCCCGCCCGCCGCCTCCCCCAACGGCAAGCCCAACGGCCCCGAGCCCCGCCGCAGCAGCTTCAACTTCCTGCGGCGCCAGAAGTCGGGCGAGGCCGGCGGCAAGGCCGGCCGGAAGCAGCGCGCGCTCGACGAGGAGCGCCTGCGTCGCGAGCACGCCGCGTTGCCCCGAGCCCCGCCCAAGCTGCCGTCGTACTCGCCGCTGCCGCGCCTCAACGCCTTCGGCGACCGCCCCGACTCGTACGCAATCGTCTCGAACCAGCACGAGCAGCACCAGCGCCCGCACCAGCACCGCAGCATGCCCGCGGCCGCCGGCAGCCCTCCGCGCAACGCCCCCATCCCCATCCCCCCGATCCCGGCTGGCTCCCCCAACGGCGCCGCCGACTTCGACCCCTACGCCCGCACCGAGAGCATGACGCACCGCGGCCGCTACAGCTACGCCAGCAGCGCCGTCAGCACGCTCAACAGCCCGCGCCGCGTGCGTCGCCGCCGAGACCCCACCCCCTTCAAGTCCGTGCTCGCTCCCTCCTCTTCGCGCCTTTCAAAGTGCTGACCCCCCTCCAGCGTCCTCGTCGTCGGCACCAAGAACAGCGGAAAGACGTCCTTCATCAACTTCCTCCGTACCGCCCTCGCCCTGCCCCCCAAGAAGCAGCAGACTGCCGCTTCGCCCCCCCAGACCGCCGTCAACCCCGAGTCCCCCTTCACGTCCTACTACCTCGAGTCCGAGATCGACAACGAGCGCATCGGGGTCACCCTGTGGGACTCGAAGGGCCTGGAGCGCAACATTGTCGACCTGCAGCTGCGTGAGATGTCCACCTTCCTCGAGTCCAAGTTCGAGGAGACCTTCACCGAGGAGCAAAAGGTCATTCGTGCGCCCGGCGTGCGCGACACCCACATCCACTGCGTCTTCTTGGTCCTGGACCCCATCCGGCTCGACTCCAACATCGCCACTTCTCGCTGGGGCTCCAACCCGGGAGGCAAGCACGGCGTCAAAGACCGTGTCATCGGCGGTCTCGACCAGGACCTCGACCTGCAGGTCCTTCGCACCCTCCAGGGGAAGACGACCGTCATCCCCGTCATCAGCAAGGCCGACACCATCACCACGGCCCACATGACCTATCTCAAGAAGACGGTGTGGGACAGCCTGAAGCAGGCGCGGCTGGACCCGCTCGAGGCGCTCAACCTCGACGAAGACGACGACGACGAGCGCGAGGACGAACAAGCGCTCGACGAGCGCGACGAGGACGAGTACAACCTGTCGGGAGACGAGCAGCCCACGGACGACACCCCGGCCGACCCGTCCGACTCGGACGAAGCCTACCCCTCCGCCGAGTCGCCTTCCCCCGCCGCCCCCGCCTCCGCCCCCGCCGCCGACGCCCTGCCCTACCTGCCCCTCAGCGTCATCTCGCCCGACGCGTACGAGCCGGGCGCCGTCGGCCGCCGCTTCCCCTGGGGCTTCGCCGACCCGTACGACCCCGCCCACTGCGACTTCGTCCGGCTCAAGGAGAGCGTCTTCGCCGAGTGGCGTGCCGAGCTGCGCGAGGCGAGCCGCGCGCGCTGGTACGAGGGCTGGCGGGCCAGCAGGCTGGAGGAGCAGCGGAGGAGGAGGGTGGGGGCGTAGCTCTGATGTCTGATGCTGGCTGTTTTTTTTTTCTTGTTTCTCTTGTCCCCATTCTGTATTTTTTCTTCTTTCTCTTGTTCATTCTGTATTGTTGAAGGAGAAGGGGAAAGTTGGTCCCCTGGGTGTATGATGGTTTGGAGGGGACATTGAATTTGGCATTTATTCTTCCTTCCCAGTGTTTTTCTTTTGTCCAGCTCTCTTCCGCCAAGTAATCTTCTTCCTTTCATGCCTTGATTCGACCTCCCCGGTCTCTAACAGGGAAGCATTCTTGAAGGTATGCTCGACGGCACGGTTAAAAGAGAGAAATCGAAATTGCATGCCTCTCCTCGAGTCCTTTCTTCCTAGCCGGAAGTGCGAGTGTGCGTGTTGTCTATGTATGTATCCGTTTGCCCTTGCGCTGGACCTGGTCCGCTGGACGCGGCGCGAGCGTCTTGGTCTCTTATGTATGCGTGTGTGTACGTGCGTTTCGCTTGTGTGTGTGTGTGTGAGAATACTTCTCTGTAGCTGCACTTTTTTCAAAAGCCCTTTTTCTCTTTTTTTTTTGCCTGTTTACATACCCCTCATAGCGAACTACGTTTGTTCTGATGATGATGATTATGATGATGATGGTTGTGAGTGAGTACGCAACGAACGAGTCTGATGAGAGGACGTACGAAGCTACAGGCTCGTTGACGATAGTATCTTTATCTATCGTCATGTCCGCCTTCAAGACGAGGAGGGTAGTCTTGCCTGAGCCCGTGCCCGAGAACATGGTCGACGACTCGAGGGCGACCACGCTCATCAACACCGTCAGGACGGAGGTTAGACTGGCGATCTCCCTCCCATCGCGAGCGCACTAGCGTACTCCCCTAGGTTCTGGCCCAGGCCATGGCCGTGATGGCGAACGACTCCAACATGAGGTAAGCCGTTAGGAGGGGGCATACGAACATGCCCAACTACGTGTCAAAGACCAAGCCCCTGGCCAAGTTGACGACCATGCTGAGGAATCCCCACATGTGCACGACCGCGAGCGTGATGTTCCTCAACGCAGCGACGATCCCCACGACCGCCGCCGCGAGGAGGATCAGAGTGGCGTTCTACTTCGCGGAGTGGTTGGGCAACGTGACACTGATCCACAACAAATTCGGACTCCGATTCTCCATCGTCAGCATGGGCTCGTTCGCCCGCTTCAGCGTATTCCCCAGCACGAGCGGGATGGTGACCTACACGACCTGCATGAACCCAGCTGCCCTCTCGTATATGAGGCTGGACACCGCCGAGGGCGAGAGTCCGATGGACGGTATCACGCCCCTGGAGATGGATATCGAGGGAATCATGGGCATAGTCGGGTACCCGGAGAGGTGCGTGAGGTACAGGTGGGAGGTGTACCCGAGGGCGTTTTGATTGAGCTGATAGGCAGGGAGGCGGTCGGAGAACTTGCCAAGGCCCTTGTCGACTACACCGTGCACGAGCTCTCGAGCCTGACGACGACTATAAGCAATCACTTGTACAAGATGGTGAAGGAGGCTAGGGCGGGAGAGGGGGAATGGGAAGTAGGAAGCGCGTACGAGGGGCGTGGGCCGGAAGACGGGCGGACAGGTCGACACGACTGGGTTCGAGACCGTGGCTCCGAACATGAACATAGCCGCCTCCACAAATGCGGCCGGAGACGGCTCCAGCAGCATGTATAGAGCGAGGGGCGGGGAGTGGGCCGAGGTCGGCAAGAAGTCCCCCCTCGACCAGCTGGCGGACCCCAAGGTCAAGAACAAGTCGCAGCAAGCGTTGGTTATCGAGCATCAGGCACAGCCTGTACACGCACGCCAGGGACCACAGAGGCTCTCCTCCCGGTGGGATTGCAGCTCTGGTGTGGCATTGAAAAGAACATTCTGCTCAACCTAGTCGGCATGTCAGTCTGTGGCTTCGTCGGTGGAAAACCCGGGTAGCCTTGCTGATGGTCTGTCTTGAGTGGGCTAGTGTCGATGAAGTGCTTGACCTCTCTGGTTTTGCACGTGGACGTTACCAGTGCAATGCCAAACGACGAAGATATATTTATCCAGCTGCGTTTGCTTCGTGCTTGCCAGCCTTTTGGTCCCAGCTACATGGAAACGTTAGCCAACAAACAAGATACGCCTTCTTGAAACATACCGTTCGTTGACTTGATTGCCCGACTTGATGGCAACAATTTGGGCAAGGCGTGTCAAGAGGTTCTCATCGGTTGGCGACATGTCTCCAGGGAGCATGCTGAGAATATCTTTCTAGGTACTCGCAATGTCCTCGAGCTACGGTGCTAAGAGGTCAACTTTGACCGCAACATCTTGAAACGTGTCAACAAGAGCTCGGGGAAGAATTGATTTACAAGAAGCGTCGAGGCTTCAGAGGGCTGGAGAAGAGGTATCGTTCGCCGTGAGCGAGCTGTCAGCATTCTGGTCGACTGGCTCAAGAAGTGGTGGCCAGGATGAAGTGGTAGATGCAGCATCGTTGTCTATACCTACCAGATAATGCTGGCCATTTGCGGGACTGCCAGGAGGCGTATCCGAAGGCGTATGATCAGGGACGACAGCGCTGCCCGTGATCCAAATGTTCGGGGTAGGGCTGTCTGGAAGCGTAAGTGACAGAGTGTTACGTAGTCTAAGGAGAGGGGACGGTCTTGACCTTGACGGATTTGAATGACAATGGCATTTTGTCAAATGGATAGTAGAGAGAGCTCTTGAAGTCGGCCGATGAGAATCGATAGACTAGATATAATCCATCTCGGGTTTTCATCTCCTACTTATACTTGTTCGGCAGAGCCGATCTCGTGGGGAACATACTGAACTCAGGCAGCCTCCATGAGTTACATCTTCCAGGAATTGCGAGGCCTGCATTGGAATATCGGACCAGACTACTAGCAAGAGTGGGAGTAAAACTTCTATTCTGGCAAGGTGGTAACAACTTGAGTGTCTTGGGTTCAATTCAAAGATGCAGAACGCCAGCTAAGGAGTTGGCATGGTGTGGTGGAGTATGATGCGGGATGAGTGCAGGGCTTGCTCCAAAAGGGCATCATGAGTCACAAATTTAGTGTGCGGCCGGCTTCGGCCCGATGCCCAGACTCGCTTACCTTGCTGTGTTTGCACTGAAGATATCCATACTCATATCAATGACCACCAAGTGACGTAACTCAAGGGTCCTCATGAGGACGGGTAACACGAGCAGCGCAACTTGGCTGAAACTGAAGATGGATTCATGGCGTATGAGAGTGGAAGAGGTGCGTCGGTTTGAATAGGACACTTCCCTCCGTTCGTCTCTATCCATGTGTATAATAGAGGATTGGAGTAGCCGACTTGAGTTTTGAGCTGTCGGAGCAGTCCGAGCTACAATTTCAAGACTCCGGGCTGTCTCAGGAGCCGCAGCCTAGCGCCGACTCTGTATCTTTCCAAGAGGGCAGTTAAGGAAGTGCTTCTGGACTGCAAGATGCTACGCCTGACACCTCTGTGTCTCAACCACCTGGACCTTTCAAGAAACCGAGGAAGAGGCCTGCTGCGGAGTAGCAACGTGGGGTCGGGTACTAGTCAGTGCAGAATATTATTGACGCAATGGAAAAGTGTCCACGAGCATCCAACCCCAGATTTTCGCCAGTGTCCTGATATCGTGCATGAAAACCTCACGTCTTCTCTTTATCTCACTCTTGTTGCTTCCATGTTCCATTTGGTTCGTTCCGACACTAATCACTAACGACCTTGTCAATTGAGTGTTCAACGTTTCAGCAGGGCTACCTGAGGATACATAAGACTCGGTTTGATTGCGATAACTGAAGAAGCCCTCCGGTTGGATCTTATTGTGAAGGGACATTATAATCTGCCGATATCCCTCCCTCGGCTCCCTCCAGCACATCGAGTCCGGCCATCAGGGCAGCGCCCATAGCCCCTATTCTCCCTCGTCCGCAAACACCGCTGTTGAACTGCCCGCTGATCAATAGCTCTGGTCATCGGTGCATTGGTACGTAGGCCCCTTCTCACCTGCGCCACCTTGGGAACAGGTTTTGTCAGTTCCACGCTCCCGTTTCTCGTATATTGAAAGGAATGCTGCACAAGTGAAAGTGTTCTGTTGGCCCAATAGGCAACAGTAGGCAACGGTTAGCTCCAGTAGGCTCCAGTGCCCCACAAGGTTCTGAGCCCAATTCTCCTTCAATTCTTGCATTAGTAGCGCTGGAGAGACACTTGCAGTCTGCTTGGACTCGTCCTCAGGAACATGGCCATCGTTGAGCTTGGAGTTGTCGTCCCAAGCTTCGACGGAGTAGTGCATGCTGGGGTCACCAGCATATTCTGTCAGTAGTTGCACACATCGTTTGGCTGCGACGGCGACGTACCAGATACGAATCTCAGTGACCTTGTTCATGACGTCGTCCCCAAAGACTGCCGTCAGCGACACGCTTGCCGACCAGGTCAGCAGCTACGTTCTTCAGGCTCAGCTGGATCGCGCTAGTAAGGCGGTTGTGGCCGGGCCCATTCTCAGAAAGGGTGATGTTGACCATGCACCCCTTGACGAGCGTGGTTCCAAGACGAATGACGCTAGACATTTTGATAGATATCAAGGGAACTCGAAGGTAAAGTTTGGACAATGGACAAGAGCTTGGATGGCAGTATAGATAAGTAGAAGGCTTGATTGTTTGCTGTTCGATCAGATGCTGATTTTGGAGAACAGAAACGACGATATCGAGCCCGAATTTATAGGACGTTGCAGCCAGCAAAACTTCAAGTGTTTCGTATTTCAAACCCACGCGCCGGTGGTCACCCCGGCAGGACGACAGCAGGGATGGTGGTGGGCAAATATGGGCCAACTGTTCATCTTTTCATACATATTTATACTCTTTCGTGCCCCGCATAAGGCAGCGTTGCGCCATGTTCGTGCGAGAAGTCGTACCATTAGGGATGTGCTCGCCGTCCCGGGTCCTCTCGATCCGATGAGGCACTGCAAATGTTGGGGACTCTGTTGGAGAAATATGCAGCTGGCTAGGCCGCAGTCGCGAGAAGCGCCAACTTCAACGTCGCAGACAGACGAGGCTGAAGTTGAAAGTACCTCACTCAAGGCATTCTGCAAGGGGCAATCTGCGGATCCGTTTCGCAGTCAACGGAAGTATCTCATCGACGGGCAGCGGCGTTTTCACGAACTTAGGCTGGTAAGGCCCTTTGCTTTACTCCCACCTTCCACCCAACCATCGCCCGTTTTCTAAAAAAATTCCCGTCCAATCGCAGCAACGTGGCCACCGAAGACTGCGACGTTCAAGAGGCAAGTTCTTAACTAAATTGGTGGGATGACTCCTTAGTGGAACCAGGACTTCTACCAATGATCAGGGCGGAGAGGAGAGCTGCCCCTGCTAGCGTGTGTGGGAATTTACCGCCAAGGTGTCTGAAATCAATCGATGAGATCAGAGGCATGTGCTCAGTCTCAGCCTTGCCTTGTGCGCTGGTCGGCATAGCACTTTCAGAGGATGAATGTCGGGGAAAACGTTGGAGACTCTGACGCAAATATGAGAATGACACTCAAAAAGGATGGTTGTTTCTGGAGAAAACGCCGGAGACTCCTATGTGAGTACGGCATTTCCAACCTATAGCGTGCTGAAGTGCCTCGTACTCTTTCGTCGTGAGCACCTGCCCCGCTGGCAAGCGGTTCTGGAAGTCGGGTGCAAGCAAAACCGGGAGAAGAGCCTTGACCTCAGGCGTGGTGCCCAGTCTCCGCAAGGCCTCCCCAAGAGGCCGTGCTGGGACGTGCAGGCTCCCGTCATCGTCGTCTTCGGGCTGCGTGAGAAGTAGTCGACCCAGTTCGTACATGGACTTTACATCACTGGCGGCATCAGCCGGCGGATCGACCGTCCGTTCATTCTCAGTCTCCACCAGCTTGATCACCTTGGCGATGCACCATGCGCCCGCGAAGATGGGCGGTTTGACGTCGTGCGAGCCAAGGACTCCTGGCTGAAGCCACGAGATGATGGTGGATCCCACAGAATACACGTCTGAGACGTGGCGGCAGCCATATCCAGCCCAGACCTCGGGAGCGCGCATGGCCGGCGACTGCATTTGCACCTGGTCGTAGCCGTCCGGTTGACAGAGACCCATGTCTGAGATCTTGACCATCGGGTTTCGTCCGTCGACGTTGGAGCAGAGCACATTGTCGGGCTTACAATCCGTCCAGACGTTTTTCGTGAGACCAACATCTTTTACGCCTCCCAACGTGCCCTCGAAGAGTGCGGCCATGAAGACAGGATTATCCTTGTACTTGGCCGGATCAAGCGCGCTCAGCGGCACGTCGAGATATTCCAGTACGAGACAGTAGGGATTCGACTGCACGGCTTGTTCAAAGGCAGCGGTGTCGCCATGGAAGCCGATTTCGCTTATGTACTGGTTGATCTCGTCGTACAGAGACCGGACGTAGCGGCTCTGATAGATTGCTCGCTTATCATATGCCTCGCGCTCTCTTCTTAGCCATTTTTGCTTTTTTGCCGTGGCGGTGTTGATGATGGCCCTGAAAGACACGCATTGGACGCTGGCATTCTCCGATTGGACGTGGCATACTTACCACTTCGCCGGCCTTTGATATCCGGAGTCGTTAAGAATTTCGGCTTTCCAGACGGTAGAGAGAACAGTCTGATTCAGCTGAAGCCGTTCCACGAGTTTGTAGGTATATTTGCGGCCGGTAAGGAATTTGCCGACGCTGAACGACATGATGGTGCTTTGTCAGCGAAACGATAAAATATTGACAACGGTAAGAGTGTAAGAACCCACAAGGCTTCAAGAGCCAAGAGAGGGAAATTACGATTAAAGTGAGGTGGAGAGGTGGGCCCGTGCCTTATGATGACTCAGTAAATCCATTTCATCCTGCGGCGTAGGATGAAATGGATTCTTCAAGATCGAGTCCCCAAACGATCCGATGAGGTTTGCCTTCCTGCTGGGAGCGTATACTTCTGAGGAGAAGGATGGGAAGCTTGAAAATTGGCGCCCCTCCTGGGGAGCAGTCAAGGCAACCATAGCCTTTGCCATGAGCACCGGACGACTAGGGTAGATCGTTGGAGACCCAGCCTCGGCGCCGCGCTGGAACGCATCGATCGTCGGACGTCAGGCCTGCAGCAAGATAAACGTCGCTTTCGGAAGGTAACCCGGGAGGCTCTGGAGATGCGGGAAATGTAAAGGTAGGTCTGCGGTGCTAGGCCCAATCGGGAGTAGGAGAAATCAGTTCAGTTCAGGATGAAATGGATTTGCTGAGTCCTCGGTGATTATCAGGTCGTAGTTCGGTCGGCTTCTCTTGATTCAGACTCCAGTAGCTCTCAAGGATGAATCACGGCCCATAGGAGGCAGAGCGGTTGACTTTGCTCTATTCCCAATTGGCGCCAGTAGACAGAGGGGCGTGTGCCAGAGAGGCGTGTGCCTCGACCGTCTGGAGAGCGTCAGCCACACCGTAGTGGAACGAGTTGTAGTGCAAGACCTCGTAGTGGAATACCCTGTAGTGGAATACCTCGTAGTGGAACGGTTCGTAGTGCTACGAAGTGGTCCAATCGACCAATGGGTCACATGCGGCACTCCGAGCCGATCGGGAGGTGCGGATGGAAGCTTCTGGGGTGTGGGTCCACCGACGATCTCGAGAGAAGGTCATGGCTGACTCCCTTCGAGACGGAGTTTGTCGTCGACAAAGCGTCGAAGAGGCCCTTCGACCCCCGGCGAGGACTGGCCTGGATATATCTCGTTGATATCGATATGAATGATAAGCTTCCTCCCAACCTCCTTACTTCCCGCATGTCTCCATGTGTGTGCTTTCTAAGCTTCGTCTGGCAGCCGTCGCCGCAATATTGCGCCAGTCCACAGCGACGATAGGCTCGTAGCCGGCTGTTGCATTTACCGCAATTGTCGCACTGCAGACAACATCTACTTCCAGAGCGTCTTCTCTCCGCCACCCTGATGGGGTCCTGCTTGACCATCGGGTCTCCCTCGAGGCGCTGAGGCTGTGATGCACCTCAGCTACCGAATACATCTGCTTGAAGGTCGATCCGTCGGGTAGAAAGGATCCATCTTGATTAGGAATGGGTCTATTCTCGAAGCCCGCATAGCTTTACGACTATTTCTGCTGAGATTCCCTATACTTCGTAATGAAGCAACGAGGGATGTGCTTCGTCGGTTCCCAGGTGTTCTCTCTGTCCGGATAACCCTTCCATTTCACCTCCCAATACAAGCTTCTTCCTCTTTTCTCCATGCCAACTATTTTCTCGACTTCCCACATCCCAGGCGCTAGCTCAGACGGCCGCTCATATTCTAATTCACTGTGATTGCATCGCGGCAAGGATGCAGGGTTACTCGCGGCCATGGAGACAGATTCAATGCTGGGGCCTTCTGAATCAAGGGCATCATCAGTGGAGGTCTCTGGGCTCTCCTCTGGGGAGCAAGCCTGTTGTACGCATGGCATATCGACTATACGCGCTCGGTCAGCTTAGCACATGCGACCGTTCCATGCGTATACGCACTCTGAAGTAACCCAGCTGGAACGACATCGCTGGGGCTAACGTTCGACTGGAGGATTGCCGGATCGATGAGATCCTCATCGCAAATGGATGACGGTGGTGTTTCGCGAGGAATCGGCGCCTCATTCTCCGTGGATGGACTAGGGAATGGCGGAAACCCTTGGTGCTCTTGTAGGCTGTCTTGCTCGCTCGAATCCACCTTGGTCAGATTGATACTCAGGACGGTTGACATCAATACGCACTTTCAAGCGGAATTGTTTCAGGAGCTTTGGTGATCGCATCCGGTGCTTCCTGAAAAATCGCAGGATCGATGGGTTCTGCACCAGGACTCGGTGGAGATAGCAGCCCAGTCTCAGGGACTTTCTCATCCGCCGGCGAGTGAGGAGACTTGACCTTGCGCCTCTCACAGCTGCCCAGACCCTCGCTCGTGAAATTGACGAAATAATAGTCCATTTCGATAGATACTTCGTCCTGCTCCTCTTTCTTCAGACTGCGTTGCCGCTTCCTTCGGGGAGATTTCTCCTCGCTTCCTCGGGATCTCTTCGATGGGGTTGTTCTCTCGAGGCCACGTATGCCGTGAGCACCATGAAGATGGAAGCGCAACTGTTGGGCAGACCCAAACTCAGCAGAGCCACAGTGTGGATGTGGGCACCCGACAGGCTGGCTACCGTGCTTGCGGATATGGTCCAGCCAATAGCTGCGATTCAAGAACTGGTACATCCGTAAGACAGAATGGACAGTAGCCTGGAGTAGCCAGCACGCCATCGTGAATAAGAGGATCGCAGTAGAGAGGAAATGCGGCCAAGTTCCGCAGATGCTCCTTGCAGTGATGGTCCCAGGCTTCGAATCCTGAAAACCACGTGTTGCACAGGAAGCATAGTTCCATAGGGCCCGGATTACTCGTCTGGTAGCTTCACAGCAGGGACCGGGCAAGAAGGAGATAACCAATCATATTAAAGACCAGAATCAGGCCTGAGCAGTAGCGGTGGAAAATGGAGAGGTGAGAGAGACCAAGACAAGACAGCAGGCGCCTATTCGGATGTCCCTGAGTCGCAGACCGGATGGCTCCAAGAACGCGATCGATGAGCGAAAACCCGGTGGTGGCGGGGGGCAGAGACATACTGGAGGTCCTCGATCCCAGGCTCTGGCCAACCGACGTTGCGGACCCTGTCCGGAACGGAACAACACCTGGAACGAACGAGCACCCCCAAACAACCGCGAACGAGGCTACCACTACAGGAGGAGGAGAACCCCAGGAAACGGCAACAACGACCCAAACAAACATTCCAACCAGGAAGCGCCCAAGAAACGACACCGACGGAGATGGAGACACCGGACAATACCGTGCGTCCGAGTTCTCCGGCCGTGACGGGGGCCGGGGATCGTGGATGGAGGAGGTGGTGTGGTTGATTGCAGAACTCAAACAAACCATCACCACCCAAAGCCACGC
>MU001700.1:122433-245075 GCA_010093515.1 Lineolata rhizophorae
GTACCTCGCCCTCGCCTTGTCCTTGGCCCGGTCGGCGTAGGTGAAGCTCGTCTCCTTGCGGGCTTCCTCGGCCGCGTCGCCCAAGTCGCCCCCCTGCGCGCCGAGTCCGACCCCACGCGCAAACATGCGCGTCTCGATGGCGGTCGCCATCCCGCTGCCCTCGGCCCCGAGCCCCGCGCCCTCCTTCCACCCCATCCTGGCCAGCATGGCCATCCCTCTGCCCATCCCCTCGTATTTCCCGGCGGACGCGCCGCCGTCGGACTCGGCGTCCCGAGGCGTCGTCGGCTCGGCGGGCGGCGACGCCGCGGCCGATTGCTTCTTCCTGGGCTGTAGCTGGGGCTTCCCGGCGGCCGTCGCCTTGGCCCCGGCGGCCTCGCTGGCGGCCACCTTCGCCCTCACCTTCTTCTTCAGCGCCTCGTCGCGCAGGTTCGCCGCGTGCTTCTTGCTGCTCCGCAGGTGGTCGTCGACATGGGCGGCGTCGCGGAACGCCGTCGCGCAGAGGAAGCAGCAATGCCTGCCCTGCCTCCGGCCGATGAAGCCGTCGTCGTCGTCTTCCTTTGGAGCTTGCGGGCTCCCGGGGGCCGAGGAGCACCGTCCGCTATCCTCCTTCGAGGGCCCGTCGTGGAGCTCCTCGCGGCGGCGCTGCCACATCTGCATCTGCGACGCCATGGCGGTCCCCTGCGGACAAGTCAGCCGACGCGATCCGGTTTCGAGCGACGTGTGCGGGACAAACCTTGCCCGAGTTGGCGACGGGCCTGCTCCGCTTCCGCTTCTTCGGGTTCGTCGGCCTCGAGCTCCGCCCCGCGCTCTCCAAGATCTCCCCGTCCTCGAGCTGGCTGGACTCGGAGCGGGGGGACCGGCGATCGTCGCGGGGCGAGCCGTTCTCGTTCTCAGGGGGGACGTTGCTCGCCCCTGCGGACGGGCTCGACTCTCGCGAGCGGCGGCCGGGCGGCGAAGGCGCGCCGCCGGGGTCGAGGGGGGAATCTTGCACAACCACGGGGGGTTAGCGACAGAGCGGTCTGGGAACGTGTGCGCGGCGACCCCCTCGCAACGGGCATCCCGCTTTTTGGTGTCCGTCGCAATCATGTACCGTGAGGCGTCGTGCGCCGGCCGTCGTCGCGCCGGCTTCCGGGGCGGCGGTCATCGTGGCACACACAGGCGGACATGGTCGTCCGTGGTGTTGGTGGGCATCCAAAGGCGCCCAAGGGGGGGGGCGGCAAAGGAGGAGATGCATCGTGGGCGCCTGCAAGCGAGCCAATCAACGCGTGCAACAACTGCCGTCGCCTTTCGCGGCTGGAAGTCCGCTCCCATTTGCACGCACGCACAAGGCAACGCCCCCCCGAGCCCCGTCGTCGGACATGGATGCAGACGCCCCCCCCCGCCAGCCCCCCCCAGCCCCATCGTCAGACATGGAGGCAGACGCGCCCCCCCGCGCCTCATCGTCGGACGTGGAGGCCAGCGCGCAAGCTCAGGCGATGGTGAAGGAGGAAGACGGCATCCGCGTCGAGCTCACGTACGACCCCCTCGACGTCGCCGCCATCGTCGGCCGCGTCAAGGACCCCAAGGCCGGCGCCGTCGTGCTGTTCGCAGGCAAGCCCACACCCCCGCCTCGGTCCACAAGCGTCGCGTTTCTAACGCGGGGAACAGGCACGACGCGGGACAACTTCGAGTCCAAGCCGGTCGAGCGCCTCGAGTACTCGGCCTACGCGGCGCTGGCGCTCAACACGATGCTCGCCATCGCGCGGCGGGCCAAGGGCGCGCACGGGCTCCGCGCCGTCGCCATGGTCCACCGGCTCGGCGTCGTGCCCGTCGGCGCCGAGAGCGTCCTTATCGCCGTGTCGGCGCCGCACCGGCGGGCAGCGTGGCGGGCCGGCGAGGAGGCCCTCGAGGCGTGCAAGGCCGAGGTGGAGATCTGGAAGCGCGAGGAGTTTGGCGGCGAGGGCGGCGGCGTGTGGAGGGCCAACCGCGACGGGGCTGCCGGCGCGACGGTCGACGATTCCACGGCCGCGTGAGCGGAGAGGACGGCACGCGCTGTCCGTATTTGTCACATCCAGTCAATGTCGTGCCATTCCATATCCAGCATTGATCATGTATGTCGATGCGGACGTCGTGGCGAGGAATTGGCTGGCTCGCATTCATGTCCAGAATGCCGGCTGAGTAACTACTCATGAATGAGGACTTCTTATCATTGGACATCGACCACGGGCAATGGTTGATCACAGTTCCCCTTGAGCGAACGACTGTCCAATCGGCTTATTTCACGTGCCGTCACGGTTGCAGAGCGGAGACAAGCCCCAAAAGTTCGACCCTGGTTCGACCCCAGAGTTCGACCGCTGGACTTGAGCCTAATCGGCCTTGCAAAAATGATCTTGAGTCCCCTTAGAGTTCCCTGAAGCTTGACAGCCCTTCCGATTTAGGAGACTGCGAAAACGACGAGTGGAAATAAGTCATGTAACCTCGTTGCGAACAGCATGTTTCGGTAGCTTTCGGGTGCTTGTTTCTCCCGCCGCTCGTGCCCGGTATGGTCCACTCATGCCTCATGAAAATCTCGTCCAAGACACGAAATATGACTCCGTCGCCGGGTCCTGAGCCATACACAAAGGCATATATGGAAGGCCTCACCGCTACGCATGCTAATATCGCACCAAGCGTCAGCCACGAGTCCTCGCCAACATATTCCATCTCTCCAACCGCTGCTAGAGCTGCACTCCGGCATGCCAAGATAACTTTCAGAAATCTGGCGATGCTAAGTCTGCTTGATCCGAGGCAAGGCAGAGCAGCCTCTGACACTCCCTAGGTTCTAGATGTACAGCCTCTCGACCGGGACGCCGACTTCAGCACCGATGCCAGGAACGCAGGCAATATTCCCGTTTGGGTCCCCGGGAACTCTTAGCTAGTGCAATGGCGGTGTCAGGTTGGTGTCGTGGACAAGAAAACGCGCAAGAGACTTGAGAATCTGGCGCAGAAGGAAGGACAAGTGCCGTTAGGCCCTGAATACGATTTGTACGTCGTCACTGCACGAGGAAGGAAGGATGTCAATACCCTCTTTGAGTCCCAACCACAAGTGAAGGATCGCCCGCCTCATGATGCCCTGGAATGTCCATGGATACACATCTCTTATCGTGCTGGTCTGTCGGAAGAGGGTTGTCTCCCGGGAGAGGGTTGTCTCCTAGGAGAGGGTTCTCTGTCGTGAGGTCGTCGAGGTGCTCTGTCGGAAGGTTATTGGAGTTCTCCAATGGAGGAGCAATGGTACTCTCCGTGACTCCTAGTGTTGAGCTGAAGGGAGATCCAGTTGGGGACTCCATCGATCCAGTTGGAGATGAATGTCGCCCTCCCCCATCTCTATCCCGTAGCTCTATCTCAACAGGTCAGGACGAGTAATATCCAAGATTGGTCGGGGAACTTACGCTCCTCTGGATCCGATAGGTAGCTAATAAGAGCTTTGAGACTGTCGTGAGGTTCAGATCTCGCCACTTCCTCTGCAACGGATCGGACATCTTGGATGGAGAGCTCTCCGAGTGGCGCAAGTACTAGCTTGAGCAGAAATTTCGTCAAACGCACACGAGACTTGACATCATGGTGAGGGCTCAGCGTCGCGGCCACTGAGGCCATGCTGATATACCGAGCAACAGGCACCGTCGGCTTCCAAAAAATCTGCCATTTGGAAGGTCTCAGTTGCAATCTACCGACCGCACTCTGGTAATCACATGCATTGGGCGCCTCATCTGCACGGAGGCGATGACCACCATATCTTCGAAGTCGTTGGCGAGCAACCTGCATTCGTTCGAAACGACATGGAGGTAGATCCCAAGAATACCATCAGGTTGGAAATGGATATCGAGCTCACGAAGATTTCCGAAAATAATGTCGAGGAATTTAAGCGGGTCGTTCGAAAAACGAAAGTGGACGACGACACGGTTCATTGGAACTGCCAAGATTATGTTCTTGAGGCCCTGGAAAATCTCGAAATGGAATGCATAGTAGATGAGGACGTGGACTATCAAGTAGCCAAAACCATTCTGAAGGGCGAGCTCGGCCCGATGGTGTAAGCTTGGTAGCTGCGATTTCCCGAAAAAGAACTTGGTGATGATTCGAAATTGAAGGTTATTGGCATGGTTTAGAAATATGGTGTCGCACTAGCAAAACAAATTTGAACTCTGTCTCTCATTCCACATGTTTCCACCAAAGACGATCAAGAAGCCATCGGCGCGAATGGTGTCGGGGTGATATGCAGTCGGGGAGATAGTCGAACCAGTCGCTCCGCTCATTTGGCGCCAAGCTATTTGTGACCTTGATCGCCTCCTGGTAGTCGGGATAGAAGCCACTGAATTCCCAGTCAATGATTCCGGTCAAAATACAGCTCTCTTCTGTGATATTGACCATGATATTCTCGGGCCGGAGGTCGCCATGGGTGAAAACGCAGCTATCTGCAAGCGGGGGTGATAAGCTGCGAAGGAACCTGATGTACTCGTCACTGCCATAATGAGGATTCGAGAATTGGAAGTCCTCGAATTCCTTCGCAGTGAGGATGGGATGGTCGCTGACTCGAACATGTCTTCGTAGGTCTTTGCAGCGCTCTCCTGCAACTCCACCAAGCTGCTGGTCCTCCGACCGGCGAAGAGGCCGCATTTTGAGAAGGGCAGAGTTCAGGTGGTCCTGGACCGAGCATTTGAGAGCATGGTTCAGTTTTGGCCAAACCTCCTCAAGTGTCGACCCATCAATGCGCGACATAAAGAAGAGACAGTACCGACCCACTTTTGCTGCCCCTGATGGCCTTGGTGCCGGTATATAAGGATGAACTGTCTCAAGGTATTGGAGAGTCGTGTACTCTGTAAGATCTTTGGAGTTTGGCGTTACCTTGACGACGATGCCAGGTTTGCAATCGAGCACCACGGTGCCACCCACGGGGTGCCTGAACAAGATAGCACTCTCGCCAAGGACCTTGTCGATGTTTTCCGCCGTGGTGGGATCAGCATCATTGTTATCCTGGAAAATTTGCCTGACGGGTTCCGATAACGGGAACAAGATATCCACGGTGGCATCCCGAAGATCCTCAACCTTCAAGACCTTGGCCGATGACAGTGAGAGTTTGCTGTTTAGCTTGCGAGACTTCCCGTGAAGTTCCTCTGCGAGCCCTGATCAGGACTAGAAACATTCCAGGACGCAAATGACGCACTTGAGTTCGGCTTCGTGATCTTGCGTTTAAGCAGTCGGTTGGAGTAGTCTTTGGGAACAATTGATGCCAGATCAACTTCTGGGTGGGCTGCCAACGCTTTTTGTAGCTTGTCCATAATCTGTCGGTTGTACCTCATGGCCGGCGTTTCCGCGAGGGCAACGCCCGCGGGGATGCTTTTGGTGTGTTGGCCATTTGAAAGGTGCATCTGGCTTGAACCTTCTCAACGCAACCGACGTAAGGGCGATGGACATACAATTGCAGCATGGCGCTGTCTTCGGCAGAACGATATGCAGCAAAATAGACCGTCCCTGGTATTTCGTGAGAAGTACAGGCCATTTATGACTGTATTATAATGGCAACGTACCTTGCAAGCTAAGGTTGATGAAAGACTTTTATTCGCCAGTTTTCTCTCAATTTCCGACTTTCAAGCAGTCAAGGTGAAAGTTCACTGAGCATCACAGAATATACGGTGGCAAAACAGAGTGTATACGAGGTCGAGGTTGAGGTTGCAGAGTGTAGGTGAACCTCCATTCTGCGATCCATTTATGCTGTGCGCCCTTTAGCCCGGACGTCACGTGTCTACTGCTGCCATACATGATATCCACGACAAGTTGTAGCCCACCCGCGAATTACGCGCTACCAAGAACTCCGACTTTAGGAGTCAGCAGCAAGCCATTCCTAAGAATCATACGATCAACAGTAGCGCGGCCACAGTCGCTGTCTAATCGGTGCGGCCTATATTTCGTACATCTGCGGTGAAATGGGCTATGTGCTAGCTATGCCAGGCCGAGCCTCAGGGCAGATTCTATGATTGGCTAGTCAAGCTTGTCGAAAAGGCTGTTGGCCGGGGGGTTTCGCCTGGCACTGTCATTCGCTCCTTTTTCCACGCCGGCCTCGCTAGTTCGGCATGACCGCGACCGTTCTCATCCGCAATGAAGCCAATCCCCGATGAGGATATATTGCCGGCATGGCCGCCTGCCGTTGCAAAACTCACCCAGGCTCCAGAGACAGTCCCTGCCAACGTCTACGTAAAGCGACCGAGCCTGGCCTTGTACGACGTTTTCAAAGAACATAACGACTTGCATCTCCTTTCTCAAGGACTAACGGAGAAGGCTCAAGTCATGGGAATGCTTTCCTGTCACCGGCACCCTAATATTATCCGTTATTACAGCTGCTAGGTGCGACGACGGCGTATCGCTGGTCTTGTTCTTGACCGACATCTCGCCAACTTGACGAACTATCTCCAGAATGGGTTGGAGACTATTGACAAGGAACCTTTTATGGAGGCCCTCGAGTCGGCTATCCACCACCTCTATTCACTCGGTTGGGCCTATAATGATCTTAATCCCAAAAACATTCTGGTCAATGAGGCCGAGATGCCGGTTTTGATCGACTTGGGCTCTTCCCACCAGATTGGCAAGAAGTTGACAGCCATCCGGGGGAATAAGGGATGGATCGACGAGGATATGAAAGATTACACCACGTCAGAGAAGCGCCATGGCATGCATGCTCTTGCTAAGATTCGCGTATGGTTGGACAAGCCAACGTTTGAGGACTAGTTAGCAAGTGTCCGAGGATAGTTCAACTGCTGTTACGGAGGAGCCTTCCAAAAGTTCCTGCGCGACAGGGGTCTGGGACAGGGGTCTGGACAGGGGCTAGGACAGGGGTCAGCGACACTTCTAAATTAGGAGAAATCTATCTACCTTTACCTGCATTTCTATCTTCTAGGTACTTATTTCCACCTTCAGGTTTGGTGGTCTTCTGGATATAGATTGGAACTCTCTCAATCTATGCTTGAATCTGCTTTTAAAGCAGCATATCCTATTACGCTTCCCAAACTCTTATTACCGTATCGGTCCTTGCATACTTTCTTGATTATAGAATCGATCGTTTCTCCCGTCTACTTCATTAGGCGTCCTGAACGAGGTACATCTATAACGTACTCGTCGCGTACGATAACTGGTGTAGCATTTAGGTCAAAGCCCTACTTAACAGCGCGAGAAAAGATAGCTTGAATAGTCCGTTTTGGTGCGCCAGTAATAGTTGAGATTTCAGCTGTTGTCTTGCTACATAAAGCTAATTTCAAGCCAATGATAAGCGCACGAGTTACGATATCAGTATTTGGAGCCATTGAATAACGATAAGGTTGTAGAAAGACAGAGAATTCGCACCGTACCTACTCTGTACATAAGAAAAAGGGTAGAAATAACACCTGTCATGACCCCTGTCATGACCCCTGTCATGACCCCTGTCCCAGATCCCTGTCGCGCAGGAACTTTTGGAAGGCTCCTCCGTATCTTGCTCGGGAATAAATGTCAGCATTCAAAATCTGCGCGCAGTCGTGCTTGGTGATATCATCGAGTGTCATGGTCTGTAGTTTTCCGCCGCGACGGGAGATGGGCCATTGTGCCGCGAAAATTGGACTGAGATGGGCGGTCTGGGCCACGTTTCCGCAACCAGCCACATCCAAGGTCACAGCCACAACGCAACATAAAAAACGTGGCTTGACAACGGGCTTGGCACGGAGATGCGCTCTCTGATCTTTTAGGGCGAATTGGCGGCTCGAAACCTGGAATTTAGATAGATATTATCGGCGAGATCGTTGAAAAAATCTAGGCCATCGATAGTGAATTTGATGCTTCACTCTGCTCGCAAATCTACATTACTGGGTCGAGGCTAAAGTTGTAAGAAAAGTACACCGCCTGTCTGCATATGATCGACTATAATGGCCCTGCTCGTGACGGAATGAACACATTGCAGAGTCAAATCCTATTCCTAAGATAGAATTTTAGTCGTCTGCCAACACCGTCGTGTCCTCACAAGCTTTACGAAGAATATTTTTCATGCGAGAATACAACTCTCTGTCCTCTCTTTCCCACCTCCTGCCGTGAGGAAAAACTGCCCTCCGTAGCCTATTGACCCAAGGTATCAATGACTGGTAATACACCGTGAAGTCCTTCTCCGTCATTCTAAGGAAGTCCCCCTCATCACTTACCACCCCCTTCTTAAGCTGCGCTAACTCCTCCGTGTCAGCGAAATTCCACTTGTCGAACCTGGAAACAACGCATCCCTGGCCTGGTCCATCGCAATGGACGCATATCCAGAACAGCACCCAGAAGAATGATTCAAGGTCGTGCCTGTAAGAATGTTGCTCGCCGAGAAGCGCCCCGACTGCCATGAAGGCCCTGGTTCCGGTCTTTCCCTTCGCGCCCTCAGCACCGTCTCGCTGTACTTTGATGGCAAGGTCTAGATCAATCAAGAATGAAGGCCAGGATGGGTCGTCGTTGTCTTCATTGATCATGAGATTGTTGATCGAGATGTCTCTGTGAAGGAAGCCAGCCTTATACAAAGACTCGTGTCCCTCTATGCAGCCCTCGAACGCACGGAGCAGAGCTGCTCGAGAGCTTGCCTTGTAGATCGGCTGCCCAAAATCACGGAGTACGACACGCCGATGTACTCGGTTAGGCAGAGGGCTGCTACCCGCTTTCTCCGGGGATGCGGAACAGGATCGCTTGCTCGGCGGAAGAAAAACGTCAGTCCGGCTCGACGACCGTTTCAAGCCGGCGGTGCTACGACCTCTCCGCGGAGCACCAGCTGCACTTGCGCTCCGCGACACCGCCGAGCGTCGGGCTCTGTAGTTCTCCGCGGTCGCAATGTCTAAGCCTTTCCGCGCATTGTGTCGAATATCGTCGTCCGCACCGCCGACCTGAACCGTCTCGTGGTAATAGTATCGGGCCACGTTGACGACGCCTCTGTCGGCCGCCTCGCAGAGCAGCTAGCCCTCTTCCTCACGTTCTGTGTACTCCCAGGAGTCTTTGATGACCAGCGGCGTTTGGGGGTCCCCCTCGCGATGCGCTTTCCAGCAAGTGGTTGCGCGGCCGGCGATGCAGGGGGCACGCCTTATAACTCGATCAATGATAAGGCGTTCTCGAAGGTTATTCCGCTGAATCTCAATGTAACGTTCGCTACCAGACTTGACAATGGTAGGGTCGAACCCCAGCTGCTCGTCATTCATCCACAGGAAGCCAAGGATTGTCGATACGAACCGCAGACCGTCTTTATTGAGATCGAACTGGTCGGACGCAATCCCTCCCAAACGGTCAAACTCCTACACCCTCATGAAAGACCCGCAGAGGGTAAAGCCTAGGACGAATCGACGAATGTCTTGAGCAGCGAGCACTTCTCTCGCATATGTCCCCAGATCAAGCCATGCCTCGGAAGCTTTATCGGCGGACGAGTTGCTCTTCAGCTCTCCTGGCACCAGGATCCGTGACTAGTGGTATCTCGAGTGTTTCCCGGCTTTAGGGTCGTTTACAAAGCCGACGTCCATCTTGCGTTGCGCCGTAGAACCGTCAATCGGCGCGTTGGGCTGTGCCAGTGGTCTTCGTCGAAGTGTTGGGGTTGACTTGTAGTCCTCTGCAAATGCTGCCAGCTCGTCGCAGAAGCCTGCAAACCAACTCAGCACATCATCCTGGTCCGCTCTTTTCGGCCATCCTCTCCAGCCGTCATCAAAGAGCGGATCGCTGCCTTCCATGCACTTCCTGAAAAAGGTCTCAGATGCTGTCCCAAGGTCGGCCACATCTCCAAAGTATGTCTCGTGGAAGTTGCGGAGCCCGATATATATAAGGCCGAGCTCCTGCTTAAGCACATCATCCACGTACTCGCGGTGTTCCGACGAATTCGCGAAGCTGCTCGTGTTGCGGAGCCACGGGGTCTGTTGGAGGGAAGAGGCTATCGGTCGGGGAGGGGGGGTCGATTCAGCGACGGCGTTGTAGACCTGGTCCCAGATCTCGCTGTCGTGTTGATCGGCGAGGACTGCATTCAGGAGTGGCTTGATTTGGTCGAAGTCGAAATCGTCAGAGGCGGTCGCGGAGAAAAACCTGAGGTCGTTTCGAAGGTTGCCGCGACCAGTCTTCGAAGGAAGCTGGCACGCGACTGGAAGGCTTTGTAAGGAAGTGAGGAGGATGAGAGTGAGGTCCCGGAGGTCTGCAAATCAGCTAGACAGAAAACCTAAAACTTGTGAGGCCGACGTACCTTCACGACCTAGGTCATCAAGCGCGTCGCTGCAGGAGAAGCTCCTGTCTCCACAAATTGAGTTGAACGAAGCGCCGAAAGCATCAAGACCTTTCCCAATAGGATTATTTTTAACGATGTCCGACTGCGATTGATCCGCCATGACAGATGTGACGGTTGTGAGAAGGCTTGGACGGACGGGGCTAAGGAGGTCGCGTTTGGTGGAACGCCGAGCGTGGAGTTGTATTCAGGAGCCATCGAGACAAATAGCCAAGCTGATAACGTAAGCGAGTCTAGGCGCGCTAGCTGCAATCTGAAACCCAGCTACCGGGCACGCAGCAAAATTAGCCAGCCTCATCGGCCAACGTGCCGGTCGGTTGCCCGCTGGCGAATCGAACGCAGCCCTTCCGCCGACGTGCGCCCGCCACGCGGTTCCGAACGAACGCCGGAAGGCGCGGCCGTGACGCGGGGCGGGGCGTGCCGCTCTTTGACGCAGAGCCCTTCCTGCAGCCGGCCCCGATCCTCGACGGCGCGAGCCGAATCTGTCGAGCGTCACAGAGTACACGGTGGCAAGCAGAGTGCATCCGAGGCTGAGGCCGAGGTGTACTCTGCAATCTACGTACGCTGTGCGCTGAGCCGGGGCCGGCGTTACCTTTGGCTCCGAACATTACGTGACCACTGCTGCCGCACATGATGTCCACGACAAAACCAAACCGCACCAAGCCTTGGCGCAGGAGATCATGCATCTGCCCGAAGGCGAGGTGCGGGGCAGGGGCGAGTCTTGCTCGGCGCTAGCCACCCCGCCCTCCCATCCGCTGCCCAACAAGGTGGACGCACGGTCTTCTTTTCTTCCCGTAAGCGGCAACGCGCGCACAGCAATAAAGTTTTGCGTTGGCTTTCGACCATCTCGCTAGAACGCCGCCGCGCCAATGAAATGCTATTTTCCAACGCCGCGCGCAAACCTCGGAGCCACGGGGAACGCAATCTTGGGGGCCTCGTCCAACGTCTCGTCCGATTCATCGGACGGAAAGCGACCTCTTCAGCGCACGCATCTCGCGAGCGAAAGCGTCGTCGCAAACCTTCCCTTCCGTTTCCCGCTTTCGTTTCCGGTTGGACGGCAGCTCCCCCAAAGGCTCCCTCCGTACCGCTGCTCGCTCAAGATCGATGACCATCACTCGGTCCGCCGCTTCGTCGTAAACGAAGTTTCATAGTGCGGCGTCTCCGTGAATTACGTTCTGCTGATGGAGCCCTTGCAGCGCTCGCGCAGCCTTCCTTTTGTAGAAAGACCGGTTGTCTGGGCTGATGTATTTGAACAATGGCTTTCCCGCCCAGCTGAGGAAGAGCATATGCATGTACTTGCCGCCAGAATGGTAATACGGACGAAGAAGTGAGGTCTTCCCGACACAGACAGGGATACAGGCGCCTTGAACCTTCAGGGCATGCGTATACATGTTACGTTCATGGTTAAGATGCTCTTGATGTGATTCCATGCCTTTGGCGATCAAAGTATACCCATGCGAAGACAATCGAACCTTGAATAGGGCACCCCGGGAGCCCTTGAGGTAGAGCGGGTAACAGTCAGCATCGCTGCCTCGATCCGTGGCCAGCTGCGTCCTGATAAGGTGGAGAAATTGGTCTTGCGGAAGATGCTCCTTCCTATGAGACGCCATGTTCGGACAGGCTGGGTCCAGCGTGCTGCCGTATAGGAGGCCTAGCAAACACTTATGCGTGCAGAAAGGTCGCTCCTTGATCGACACCTGGGATTCAGCATCTAGGGCATCATTATGCCTTGGGCCCGTTTCGGCGGCTTGAGCGCATCGGGCGGGCGTAGGGATCGGAGCGCATGCGGATTCTTCCCATTTCTCGGTCTTGTAGGAAGACGGCAACTGTCCTGGTTTCCGCTTGGTCTTCGGGATCTTCTTCAAGATGTCGACATATTCTACCGCCCAAGTTTTCAAGCCGGCAGTCGCATCGAACCATGCCTGCGGCGGAGGATCGGTCGCCAGCGCGTGAAGAGTAAAGGCGAAGACTTGCGCCAATGCAGTTCGATAGAGTCTATCATCGTCGTCCTCTGAAACGTCCAGAGAAGGAATGCAGATATGGTAGTATACAGTTGTAGGGTCTTCCGGAATATGCAAGAATATCACAGCCTCACCGGTGAAGATGTAGCCATCTTGAAGCCCATGGCGGATCATGTACGAGAAGCATTGCGTGACTACTGCTGCCATCAGTCGCTTCGACAAGTATTCCACGCTCTCATCGTCGCAGTTGATGATATCATCAGGAAGGATCTCTCCCGTTAGACCTGTGGCGATCAACTCCTGCGTCAGTTTGTGGGGTGCTTTGTGTTGGATGGCTGCGACCGGACCATTCTGCCCATCCGCTTGCTGGTATACGCACCGAACCGGTCCCTCTTCGATGAACTGGCTTTCGAAAGTGACGATCCCTCGCAGATTCAGCTGCACTTGCAATGCCGGATCGTGGTAGACTTCCCGCACAAGCTTCTTCACCGCGTCCTGCACTACGCTTCTCGCGACATGCCGAAGGCTAGCTTCGCAGCCAACCGGGGCGAGCATAGATCGGACGTAGTCCAGCTGGTGCGGCGAGGGGAATACTCGCGAAGAACTGAAGGATGAATTGGAGAGCTTCTCCCAGATCGTCCGCTGTCTGGTAGCGAAGCCCTCCCACGGTATAATGCGCTTAGGGTACAATCGTCCGGTTGGTCGGGTAGTGTCGCCTCGGGTCCTAAGGGATAGATCGGTGACCACCTTAATGCCTCGCCAGAGCTAGTGGCAGTTCTCGAGGTACCCAGTGAGAGTAGTCGGCAGGACGGCTCGCTCAGCTTGGGCGGCGCGTGTCTCCGCTTCCTCGCGTTGGCGCCGAGCTTCGTCTAGGCGCCGGTCTTCTTCGTCTAGGCGCCGTAATGCTTCGAGTAGGCGCTGCTTTTCTTCTGCAATCTTTTCTTCTGCAATCTCATCCATAAGGGACAGCAGTCGTGCAAAGCGAAAGATGAGGTGGGCTGAGATTGTAGATGGAAAGTGGGCGCGAGGCAAGTGTCTGCAAGACAATCTGCGCACAGCCGGTATTTATAGAGAATTGCGAAGCGAGATCTAAAAAGGGGGGTGTCAGCCCGCACCTTCACCCCGTGTATCGAGTCGATCCCGAGGCACCATTAGATCTAGAACGCGTTGCCAGCGATATTCCGCTCCAGCGTTCACAAAGATATTCAGGGGGGTGTCAGCCCATACCTAGACCCCACTGTAGCTAACTGACGACGGGTGACCAAGATATCATCCAATCATCATGGCGTTGGAGCTTTACATTCCGCCGTGCAGAGTGCCTACTAAGGATCTATATCCAGAGCCCGCTGGCGTCAACCCAAAAGCTCCTCCCAAACGTATAGTTCTGCTATGATGACAATGTCGAGCGTCACAGTGTATACAGTGCACGGTGATAAAACACAGAATGTATGAGGTGAGGTTGCAGAGTATAGGTGAACCTGCACTCTGCGATCTATGTACGCTGCACGCTGAACCGGGGCCGGCATTACCTTGGCCCCGAGCGTCACGTGTCTACTGCTGCCGTACATTGATATCCACGACAATAATGCCGCTGCAGATTGTTCTTCTGCGAGTAGGGTGGTTTGTCTTTGCGTTCTGGAGGGGGCAGGAAATTGCCATTGATTCGGAACTGTCACCACCACCACCACCACCACCACCACCACCAACTTCATCATCATCGCCGCTGCCGTCGTCGACCGAGGTAGTGGCAGAAGGATTCGTATGTAAGTGTACGGACGCTTGCTGCAATTTGATGATCAGACGCTGCGCAAGGGACTGCGAGAAGCGGTCAATGTAGCAGCCCAAAGGAAAGCCATTCGACAAATAGCTTCTGCACGCGTGCACAAACTGCGACAAGTCGTGCAGCGCAATTGCTGGCTCGGACTCCAGGGGGTCCTCGCCGACTCGCGAAGCCGGCAGCCGTCGTTGGTTGGACCCAGCATCAAAGCGGCATCTTCTTCAACATTGCAGGACAATTCTGAACTTCTGCATGTACAGTTGTCATCACCCATTCGCGAAATTTCCCTCCATCCATAATACCCCAGACTCCCTCTCCATTCAGCTTTTGGTAGCTATGCCCTCCTGGTCTTGTATCTCAGTCTGTTAACCTGTTAATCTATAGTCCCTATTTTGGACGCGGCTCTGGAAAGCAAGGAAATTTGGATTGCGGTCTTCGTCGCTGAAAAGGTGAACGCGACACCGATGATTCTTCGGACTCAAAATAAAGCCAAATCCCGCAGCTCCGCGTGCATCGTCAGGTGCAGCACGACTTTGCGTTGTGCTCGAATCCTCGCAGAAGTTTACATCGCTTGAGCACACGTCGCCGGAAACGTCAGTCTTGGTGTTGTCCTTGATGTAGTCGGACGTTGCGCCCGATTTGTTGGCGTGACTGTGGGGAAATTTCCAATTCCTCATCACAAGATTCCCCTGCTTCTGCTCTTCGCTCAAGTCGTCTAGGGCGGAAGGCTGTCGCCCGACGCGTTCACAATATTCATGATACCTTCACGGGCTTTGATTTGAGCTGTTGATGTCTCAGTCGTAGGCATCTTTGGCTTGCGGGCCAAAATCCATGCTGGCTTATCCTGCGAAAGCTCGACCTGCTTCAACGCTCGCGTTGAGAAAACGACCGCAGCCCCATGTCAGCCGCAAATCGTATGCGCTCCATGTCTTCCGACAGATGTATGGAATACGATGGAACTAGTCCTACTTCCAATCTCGGATTGGCAACGTGTGCGAATTCCAGGGCCTTCTGGCCGCACAAAATTGCGTTCCAGCACTAACAAATCGTGTTTACCATCGCCCTGAGTACATACAAGGCTGTTCTGTCGACCCATTCCGTTCCGTTCGTGGCGGATGCTCGCCTACATCCGTCTATGCTGCTTGCTGCCTGCTGTATGTTTTGCAGAAAATGAGGCGAATGGTAGTTGTAACGTGCTCCAATAACGGCGGTAAACCTCGCGCAAATGTCTCATTGAATGCAACGCGCAGCATGCGAGCAGGCAATGGATGCATCGATGGCGTCCGCCTTGGTGCGCGTGGGAAGTTCATTTTCAACCATCCCCAGTGACTCATACGACCAAATGCAGAAATGGATCGCGCCAGTGCCGCGCTATCTGAAGGCCTTGATCCCATAAAGTCTGAAACAGATGCTGGTACTCCAATGGTCAAACTCGACGGGTCACCGAGGTCATGAGAGCAGATCGTGAGAGGGAAACTTGCCCGACGTCAGATCGCAATCCAAATCGTCGTACCTAAAAAGCCACAAGCCGTCTACAATTTGCCAATGGACGTTTTTTACTGCACAATCGAAGGGCCAGGAAAAAGGAGGGCAGCGGAAGTCACATCTGGATCAGAATTGATGAATCAGGACTTATACCGATCGTTAATCCAATTTCACACGATCCGCGATGCTACTCTCCGATTGACTGACCTGCAAACTGTAGCGTGACCGTACACAGTATACTCTCTTTCAAGACTCCTTGGTGGCTCTTTTGTTCTTCTCCTCCATCGACCACGCCTCTAGTTTTTGTATTACGGATTCATCATGTTGTCGGGCAGATGTGGCATAACATTCATCTGTCCAGCCATACGTGCCTGATGAAAGAAGTTGCTCGTCGAACCTTTTGCAAGACCCAAAACCGAGAATGATCGGGTTGTCATCACCATCCAGGGCAATGTTCGTTGGATTGAGGTCGTTGTGTGCGAATCCAAGAGAGTGGAGGTGCCCAACAACCCCACGGATACCGTCCATGCAAGCAACAATGTCGAGATCATGTGGAACATCTTCATAGCGATATTGCAAGATGACGTCGTGCTTATCGAGTACGGGACTTCTGCGACCGCCAAACTGTAGCCACAGGCATACCAGCCACCGGCATACCAGCCACAGTCGTTGGAAAAAGTATGCTTTGTAATCGCTTGAGTGAAGTTACTTCGTAGAGATGGTTTCGGCGTCGGCGGAAGCCAGGGCTTTAGGTGGCTAGAGCGCACGTGATACCGCTAAAATGTGTCCTCTCTCTCATCCATGTCATATTTTTAGAAATGTCCCGTTCGCTCCCTCTTCTTAAAGGGAGTATCACGCTTGAAGACGCGCTCACAGAAGATAGCGATGTCCTCCACGAGCTATCATACCCAGAGAAGCGTCTGGATTTTTACGTCTATCTTTCAGAGCATCGTCAACATCTCGAAGAACTTGTCTCTTTCCATCTAGGAGTTCCTAAGGAGACCTGCAAAGCTGCAAGAGATTTCCGAGAGTGGGTTCATGGCAGCTTCAATGCCTGCGTACCTGTTTACGTCGACGAAACAGCCAAATGCCGAGTCAAGAAGGTGTTCGACTCCCTCTACCATACAAGGTTGGAGAGTCACAGTTTCCCGGCAACGCAGAGGAGAAGCTTCGCTGTGAAGTCGCTACCTACATTTGGATTGAGAACAACTGTCCCGATATTTCAATACCCCGTCTGAGAGGGTTCGGTTTTCCTAGCGGTCGGTGTGTATGTAAATCCCGTTCAATATATCACCCCGTTTCTAGGGGCTCATGTAATCTGCTTCCTTAGTTCACCGCGCTCGAAAATAAACCTATTCTCCGGCGAATTGCATGGTTCTTTCAGCGCACGACATTATGGCTGTTTGGGTATCCTACCCCGTCTCAGTATATCGGCCGACAATCGCCCTTCTCTCCAGACTCCGGATATCTGATTGTGGACTGTGTTGAAGAGGGTGAGATGCTCTCTGAATCTTGGAATTTGCTACACCACGACCGGAAACGAAGGGCCAACCTCTTTGCGGGCTTGTCTCGAATCATGCTTTCATTAGCTCGGGTGCCATTTCCACGCATTGGGCCTCTGACGATTGACAACTGTGGTGTCTTGAGCCTTGCATGCCGCCCCTTGACATGTATACTGCAGCAGTTGGAGAATTTTGGCATTCCGACGGATATTCCAAAGGACCGGACGTACGTCACTGCCGACGCGTATTTATCTGCTCTCCTTGCATGCCACGACAGCCGTATACGGTATATGCCAAATTCCATTCACAACACCTTAGATGGTCAAGCGCAGCTCTCAGCTTTGACGATGATGCGATCTCTCCTTCCTCACTTCACTGATCGCGATCTACGCTGGGGTCCATTTATCCTAATGCTCACCGATCTCCATCAGAGCAACATTTTCGTCAGCAATGACTGGCACGTCACAGCGATAATTGACCTCGAGTGGGCATGTGCTTTACCAATAGAGATGCTGCATCCGCCATATTGGTTGACCGGAGTGGCGATAGACAGGATTGTCGAGGAAGAACTCGAAGTTTTCAAGAGCCGACATGCAGAATTCATGGCGGCCTTTGAACGGGAAGAGCGGTCGTTCGGAAACAGAGATATTCCACACACCTAGATCATGCGCAAAGGCTGGGAAATCGGAAATTTCTGGTACTTCTCTGCATTGGACTGTCTCAACGGGCTATACAGTCTCTATATGTCACATATTCAGAGGATATTTGCCGCTACAGAAGATTCTGGCCCCAAATTTGATCGGACCGTGTCGGCATACTGGACCGCCAATACGGCTGAGTTCATTGCCGCTAAAGTCAGGGACAAGGAAGTGTATTCCAGTCAGCTTCGTGAATGGTTTGCGGCTGAACTCAACAGGCTTGACAGAGAGAATGATTTGGCTGACGAGGAAGGGGATGATAATTGCGCAACTGTGCAAGCGCTCGAGCTGAGTCATTGATTGGAAATTCGAAACTTGGCATGTAAAGGTATCCGGGTCCGCCCAAGCTCCCCTGTTTCAAACTTGCGCAGCGCAGACGCCAGACGCAGGCCGCCTTGCCAGCGGGCCAATGGTATGCTGCCCACCTCTTCCATCACCTTGATGCGCTGTCCATCGTACTTCTATAGCATACGACCATTTCTGTGAAGTTTGATCAGACAGCCCAAAACTCATTCGACTGCCTGCCGAGAGCTCGGACCTCAGCTCCGCGCTTTCAACTGACCAGCGGGTGCACCGGTTTGGCTCTCCAGAGGATCTCAGCACACATTTCAAGCGGAAGCATCTCCAGCATATCAAGATGGGACAGACGCTCGAGGGCCCCGTCTGCGAGATGCCGCTCGACCACAAGCAGCATCTCCGGAACCACGCCCTCCGCATCCACAAGGCCGTATCCTAGACGCTGATGGCGACGCTTGGGGCCCGCATCGGCGACGCATTCCCACACTGATGGGGGGTGTCGCCAGCAACGATGAAATCGGTCTTGCATTCAATGTGTACTCGATCTCATCGGCATACCCCTTCGTCCTTTGGAAGGGTTGGCTCGCGCAGTCCGAACAATCTGCATCCGTCCCTCCGTCGGACACGTGCAAGCACCCTGGCAGTAGAACCTCGCGCCGTCGATTGCCGTTCTTCCTGGTTGGGCGCGTGGCAGAACTTTCTTTCCATTAATGTATACATGCGTGCTCAAATCGTAGTTGATTTGGATTCTCGGTGATCACGTGCATTCCATTTCGTGTGCGCCCTCCAGGCAAAACAAGTCTGCCCACGGACGAACGACGAGTCCAGGGAACGGTGGGATGTCGGATGGCTCGCCGGCGGCTATAGCCCTCCAACTTGCATCCCACGAGTCAGGAGCCGACCGTTTGACTGACTCTCCAGAGCGTGATGGCCCACAGTCTGCTCCCTCGGGTGGAAGCATCTACGGCGCATTTGAGAAAGGCTAGAGCTCAAGCGCCCCCGCTGCCTGCTCGCTCGTACTGGGCAGATAGATGCTTGAGATGGCGCCGAGGGGTGGAGCCGCAGAGGGCCGCCATTCCAGCTAGGAGCGCAACGGTTCCATCCCTCGTAGCGAGCAGAATGCGACATAAAAGATCCTTGTTGTTTCCGAATAGCCTGCAGCACCTCTTCTGCGGTCTTGTATTCGCCTTCCCAGCACCCCTTGACCACGGCCCCGCCTCTCAGGCAGGACACGTCCGGAAAAGTTCCAGCCTTGAACAAGTCCTCCACGCGATCCTGATGAGATAATCCGTAGTGGAGCTCAATTGGCGCGGCCGATCCAGAAATGGCCAACGTCCCCTCAAGATCGTGTAGAAGATAGACCCCAGGCTGAAGATATCCGTCGCCGGTGTCGACCGCCACTCCATTCGAGGGTCAAAAAAGGGAGTGTCAGGCAAGTGTCCGCCATCCAGTTCGAGGTCTTCGCACATTGATCCACCAAAGTGGCCGAGCCAAAGCTCCTCGGCTAGTGATTCGATGTACCAGGAAGTTTTCCGGCCGTAGATCCAAATGGATCACGCCCTTACTGTGCACGTGTACAACCGCCTCGGCCGCCTGTTCACATAGTTTCCAGCCGTGGGAACTGGACATCGGGGTGTTCGTATCGACAAATGCCTGTAGACTCCCAAACGGTGCTTCGGATAGGATGATGCCAGGCGACTGAGGTCCGAGGTACCTGCGAAAATGGTAAGCTCTCTAGCCATGTGTGATCTAGGGTGAAACAGGTCCTACTAACGGAACAATCTCGGGATGGTTTCCCAATCTTTCGAGGATTTGTTTCTCAACAGCGATCGATGCTCCATTCCGTTCCTCCAAGGCTTCGCGATTCGGGACGCCATCGCAAACTTTCATAGGCGTCTTGAGAATCCTTCCCGGAGCGACGCGAAAGAAATCTGAAGTAGAACCGCGGTGCGGGAAGATCCCCATTCGATAAACAAACAGAGCGGTTTCTTGAGTCTGAGGTGGTGGGAAAGGCCATGGGCTACGGGAGTCTCAAACCTCGAGGTCCGAGCGCAAACCCGCCCATTCAGCCTCCTTGTTATTATTGTGAAGTGGAGAAGTGTGGATTCAAACTTATCTTCTCTGCCAAGCGGAGGACATGTGCATGAGCCATTGCACGTGACCACGCTTACTAATCCACAACACTTGTCCTCAATTCGTCGCCGACTCCCGCCGCCGAATGGTCAAGCTACCAATGCCATAGTAAAACTCATGTGAGCTTGATCTCATCTCGAAGGATAAGTTGGAGTACTGAGAATTTTCAGTTGACTCCACTGTCTAGGACGTGCACCCAAACTTCCACTGGTACAATCTATGCACGTGGTCATCGCCAAACAGCAACGGTCAAACTCGAATCGTGCGGCGACCAGGCCAGAGAAGCCCATGTAGTCAAGGAAAACCCACTGGGTTCTAACAAGGTCAAGGAGACTTGCGGCAGAGCGGACTGCCCTAATCACCAGTGATGTGGTCAGAGTCGCCGACTGGTGGCGGGACACAGCTCGGCGCTACGAGATTGAGGCTCTTTAGGTGGAGGCGGCCAAGAACGATTGGCTGTCGGAACCGCTCGCTTGTCGTCTTGGCCGTGGCATGCCTGATATGTAAATGATTCGCTGGTGGCATCTGCTATGTTGAGGCTTTCGCCCTAAGCCTTGTGACAAAGCCGGGCCGCGCACTTAGTCCTGGTCTGTGTTGGAAGCCGTCAACCGAACATCGCACCCCTTCAACACCTCGTGAAGGTTGCGGGAGGAGAGGGGGAGCGGGGTCTGGCATGCAGATCTCAACGTCCAATTCGCCCGGGCGTCGGGCCGCTCGGCGCTAAGAAAATCCGCTAGTCCAAAGGACGGAGCATTGAGCATTTACGTCTCCCAAAAACAAATGCGTTCTATCTATCAAAAAATTGTTGCTACGTGGCGACGTCATCTGTCGAGCGTCACAGCGTACACGGTGGCAAAAACAGAGTGTATAAGGTGAGGTTGCAGAGTGTATGTCGACCTGATCTATGTACGCTGTGCGCTGAACCGGGGCCGGCATTACCTTGGCCCCGAGCGTTACGTGCCTACTGCTGCCATACATTGATATTCACGACATCGTCGACCAATCAAATGGAGCGATTCGGATCGTCCGAACCAAAGCTATGTACTCAAGCGCTGCTGCTGCGTCAAGTTTATACAGAAGGAGCAGAAGAAAAAAAAACAACTCGCCTGGCGCCGCAGCCCATGAAATAAAGGCACTCGAAGCCACCCACCCGCCCACTCAGCAGCGGCTCCATCAACCAATCCGACTCCACCCGCTCCCCTTCTCGACGTCCCCCACGCTGTGCTCCTCGTAGCACACGACAACATCATCGGTGCGCTGGATGGCGCCGAGGTGGTGGTGGCTACCACTACCGCTCCCGACGACGGTCTCGCGCTTCGCCGCGTCGGCGGGCAAGATGCTCTCCTGGGAATCGACCTCGACGGCGTCGGTGCGCGAGCGCTTGCTCTTGCTGGTCGTGGCCGCGGACGCGGCGCCGACGTCGGAGAGCTCCATGGTGGGCGTGGCGGCGCTACGGTTGCCACCGTGGCCGCCGCGCGAGCCGTAGCGGTTGTAGTACTGGCCGCCGCTCTTGCCGCGGCCGCCCGACGAACTGCCGAGCGCCTTGCGGCCGAGGATCAGCTCGAGGAGGGGCTGCAGCGTCGGAATGCAGGCGGCGATGATGATGGAGTTGCCTTCCATGCTCGTCCAGATGACGAGGTCTGAGGTGTCGTCTGTGGACCGGAGGGCAAAAGGTCAGGAGCTTGAGACTGGAGCCGGGAGGGGGGGGGTTGATTGTTGGACTTACAGCTGAAATCGGGGCTGGCTAGGCCGGGAATACGAGTCGTTTTGTAGATGGCTACTACGGTAGCGCTTTTTCGTTTCACGGAAGCAGTTGGCGACTAGTCTGGGTCTGATAGGGGGGCAGCGGTCGTAACTTACACAGAACCGAGACCTAGAGCCGACGACAGAGCCAGCTTCTTCTTGATGCTCATTTGAAGCTTGAACAACACGATGGTCGGGTAAACGGCTAGGTAGAGATCGACGGTTGCCGAGAAGGCTGCGTTCGTGAGCTTCGCCCGCCTTTCCACAGCGCGGGAGAGGAGGTGCGTATACACTTACATCCCGCGAAGATGGCGTAATCGACCAGGACCCACGGGCTCCAGCAGGTCTTGTCCGTGATGGAAAAGTCCCACTGGGACCTGGAAGGCGTGCACTGGGCGTAGAGAATGATGACGCATCCGAAGAGGATCAAGGCGCACATGCTCGTCATGAACCAGAGCCAGATGCGGTGCAGCTTGCTAGGGTTCATGACCTTGGTCAACAGAGAGACGACGGCGAGCTTGGGCACGGCGAAGGAGAAGATGCCGGGGCAGAAGCCGGCGATGGTGAACATGATGGTGTTTTCTTGCTGCTCCGTCGTGAGGAGCTGGAAATGGCGGCCGTTGCCGTTGGCGACGGCGGCACTCGATAGGCCTAGGTTGACATATCCAAAGATCTGTTTTTCCTTCCGTTAGCGATGCCAAGAAAAAAAAAGCCGAAAAAAAAGAAGAAAGGAAGGGAGCAGCGCCGAACTGACAGACCATTGACAACAGGATCAGATAGTCATCGAGGCCCAAGTGCCTCAAGATTCTGGACCGGACGTACGTCCTACCCGCGACGAAGATGGTCGCGAGGGCGGTCAAGGTGACGGTCGACGCGATGATAGCCGGCCCCTTGTTCTGGCTGGCGACCTCTGGAGGCAGTTCTGACGAAGACGTCGCCATTGCGAACTGGCAGTAAAGCAGTCTCGGGCGCGCGGTAGTGGGGGGGAAATTGAACTCAGCGTCTTGCGGTTGAACCAAGAGACGGTCTCGGCGGAGCGAGAGCTTCGGATGTTGAAAGAACGAATGGGCTAAGGAGTGGAAGCGGCACGACGAGGAGCAACAACCCTGGATCAAATAGGGAGAGGGCCCTATGTATTCTCTGTTGTAGAGAAATGACATGAGACATTGTTTGACAAGGGCCCCGGAAGGAGAGCGATCGTCGGCGTCCCCACCGACGGGGTATTTGGAAGATGCGAAAAGCAGAAGCCCGGCCGACTGCACAATGAACATCACGATTCCCTGGGGTCCGGCTGGGCTCGTCGGGCCCGCGGATAACTGGGGCCGTCTCTCTCAGGGGAAGGAACGAAGAGCGGCCGCCGCCCCCGGACCGCTGAGCAGGGTGGCGAGACTCGCCCGAACAGAAAAAACAAAGCCGGGAGTGAGGGCCAAGGGCCGGGATGAGGGGCTCGGGGCGTCGAGTCTTTTCCCCCACGCGCAATGACAATGCACATCTCGACGACATGTGCTTTCACAAAGAGACGGGATTTCAGTTCTTGGGGGAGGCGCTTCGTGCGGGAAGGGCCAGGGACCCGCGGCCATGGTAGATTCCTTGCCACGGCGAGCGCCATTGCAACCGCCAACGGCGCCGGCCCGACCGCCCAGGCCCAGGCCGTCCCGGGCCTGTTCCTGGCGATCTCTGCCAACGGTCGTGCCCCGGGCGTCCCTTTAACTGTTTTGACAACCCCCGAGGTACCCGGCGCCAATCTACGGCCCGTAATATCAGCCTACACTTGAACCGTATCTGGAAAAGCTCAGTTATCTCATAAGCAAGCGTACTCTCTAAGTTTGATCTGCTGACAGAGCTAGCATTTTCCATGCGATTTGTAACCCTCTACACCTTGAAAAAAGAGTTGGAAATATGTGCGATCTGAGGGCCAACCTCTTTACTGGAAGGGTCGATTTTGAAGTAATATAGGCCCTCCGTGTAGAAAAAGAAGGCTGTGGCCGTAGTTCTCTGGTGAGGCGTAGAGCTGTATTACGTAAGCGCACGTGATGGTAGAAATTCGCGAAAGTATATAGAAGTCTCCCGGCAGCAGAGAGACGGGAGACATGTTTGGCATTGCTTACTTGTGTATGGTAAAACAACCGCATCGGAATTATCGGGAGCCGAAAAGCAGCGAACCCGCCGCGGATAGGGAAATGGGCATGTGTGTGCGCGCGCGGCGGTGTGAGGTCGAGCGGAGCGTCGCCGTGCTAAGCTCCTGGCTGCAGCGCCGGCCGCCGGTGGCTCCTCGGCCGCCCTAAGCCGCATCGAGCCGCGGCGTTCCCAGAGCGTTGCGGGGGCCGACGCCCAAAGGGGGAGCCTGCCCCCGTTGCCGCGCCCCCAAGCGCCCCCCCAAGCGCCACCCCAAGCGCCACCCCAAGCGCGCCCCCCCGGCCCACAACGGCCTTTGGCCGCCGCTGCCTCGGCTGGGCCAGCCCGCAGCGTGTGGCGCCCGCTAGGACGCGGTTGCCCGCGCGGGCCGCCGGCTTGTGGAGCCCTCCGCCGTTGCGCTGCCGCTCCCGGTTAGCTCCTCCGCCTCGTCCGCCGTCGCTCACTCTCGCCCGCACGCCCCTGGCCAGGGCCGTCTTGGACGTCCCCGGGATCGAGGAATTCGAACGGGGCAACAGAACACACCTTTCAGCTAATCTCCTGCCGAATCCGCGATCCAGCTGCCGTCCCGCTGCCCGCGTAGCAGGGGCAACCCCGATCCCAGCACCGCTGCGTATGTAGCGGGCCCGAAAAATCGTCTCATCCGAAGGGCGGCACGCCACCACCATCGTTCGGCACTCATGCGCAGCAACTCACTGCCGCACCGAGTCCTCCCCCCGTCCCACCGAAACCGTTCGGTGGAGATATTTCTGTTTGCACTGCGCATTGCATATATGTATGCACAATTGCCCCCCCGGGTTGGGACCGCATCGTTGCCGGCCCACCCCTCGCTCCAACGGCTTTCCCCCGACCCGTTGGCGAACGATGGGGACAGCACGGAGCACGTCGAGCCATTTAGGACCGAGAGAGAGATATGGGCCGAACGGTCCCAATCCCCACCCCCACCCCCATCCGCTTGCATGGTCCGCGACAACGGTTCGCCAAGTCGACCGGGGCCGCCACCGCTCAAGCCCGACGACGCTAGCTGCTGCTGCTGCATTGTTGACCCTCCGCCTGGTGGAACTGGTCGATGCCCATCTCGTAGTACAGTACAACTCACACTTGGAGGGAAGCTCGGATAACGGCGTGGCCCACTGGCCCCTCTAGGCGCCGCCACCGGCCGAGGAACTAACTTGATAAGAGAATCAAGGGGATGGAAAGCACTTCTCGGCATGCAGTCGAACCAATCAGTCCATCGCGAGTCCAATCATCGCCGCATTCGGTCGGTGGAGACCAAGTGGAGGGCAGCGTTTCGACTCGTAGTTGATTTGGAATCGTATGATTGATTGGTTGATGCTATGAGGCGAGCGGAAGTTGGTTTTCACCGCTGTACGTGAGATTGTACGTAGTAAACCACATGAAACACAGCCCATTCTGACAGACCGCGTCTTCTCCTTGCGGTCGCCGAGTGCCTTTTTCATTTCCCGCCTTCTCCTGCTCGTTCCTTTTTTTTCTTCTCTCGAACGCCCTCCCGCTCTCTTGTGTCCGACACTGTCGTGTTTCACCCCTTGCTTCTTCCAAGTCTTTGCCTGCGACTTTGTCCCGGACATCTCACATCAAGCTGTCAAAATGACTGTCACCGAGAACATTCAGAACGATACCACCAATGGCACCGCCAATGGTACCGCCAACGGCAAGGCCGACGACACTGCCAATGGAACCGCCAACGGCACTATTCCCGATATCAGCCTTGCACTCAATCCCTCTGATGTGGAGAGCGTTCCCGGTCTCTTGAAGGATATTGCTTCGACCGGCAACTCTTTCGTCGCTCAGGAGGATCGTGCCTCCCGTCTCCAGCTTCTTGCCCAGGCTCGGCAGCTCGTTCGAGCTCTGGAGACGCCGCGCGAGACCATGCTCAAGAACTGCTGGGGAGAGGTAAAGATTTGAGCTTTTTCACCTCCCCCACCATTCCAACACAGCTTCTGACCATGGTCGCTGGTACAGCCCGGAGCATATTGCGCCATCGCTGCCTGCATGACCATTGGAGTCTTCCCCGAACTGGCAAAGGACGATGGTAGCCCGAAGAAGGTGTCCGACCTTGCCAAGACGCTCAATTGCGACGAGAAATTGCTGGGTAGGTTAGAAGTCTTGCACGGCTACCTCCTAGCCGGTGATATTGGCCACGCTGTATCATCGTCAGCTGCTAACGTAGAACGCAATAGGCCGACTCATGAGACACTTGGGAACCATGGCAGTCATCAAGGAGACCGGCCCCAACGAGTACAAGCCCACCAACTTCTCCACCTCTCTGACCATCCCCGTCATCGGCGACGGCTTCCCCGCGCTGGCCGGCGGCGGCATGGCGGCAGTGTACAAGTTCCCGGCCTGGTTGCAGAAGTACGGCTTCAAGAACCCGGAGAGCACGACCGAAGGCCCCTACCAATACGCCTACGACACGCACCACAACCTGTTCGGCTATTTGATGGCGCACCCCCCGCTGGGCATGCAGTTCAACCACCACATGGGCGGCTACCGCCAGGGGCGGCCCAGCTGGATGGACCCCGGCTTCTTCCCCGTCGAGGAGCGCCTGGCCGCCGGCGCCGACACGGCCGAGGGCGCCGCACTGCTCGTCGATCTCGGGGGCGGCCACGGCCACGACATCAACGAGTTCCGCCGCAAGCATCCGGACGCGCCCGGCCGTCTCATCCTGCAGGACCTGCCGGACGTGCTGGCGCAGATAACCGAGCTTGACGGCAAGATCGAGCGCATGGGGCATGACTTCTTGACCGAGCAGCCCGTCAAGGGTAAGTTGAGATGGAGTCCCGGAGAAGGGGGAACGAGGGGGGGGGGGGGGGGCATGCCTAACACGATTCTAATGTCCGGCACAGGAGCGCGCGCGTATTACATGCACTCTGTGCTGCACGACTGGTCTGACGAGACGTGCCTCAAGATCCTCGGGCGGGTCAAGGCCGCCATGCGGCCCGGCTACTCCAAGGTGCTCATCAACGAGAACGTGATCCCCGACGCCGGCGCCGGCTGGGAGGCCACAGCGCTCGACATGATGGTCATGACGCTGCTGAGCGCCGAGGAGCGCACCGAGAAGCACTGGCGCAGCCTGGTCGGCAGGGCCGGGCTCAAGCTGGTCAAGATTTGGAGCGTCGAGAATGGCTCCGAGAGCCTGATCGAGTGCGAGTTGCCGTAAGTGCGGCGGGGTGGGGTGGGGGGGGGGGTGAAGCCGTGGGGTGAGTGGATGGATGGATGGAGCAGCCCTGGGGTGTATGTCGTGAAGCCCTCCCTCAACGGAGGTTGAGATCTTGGGGGGACTGGGGATGTTTGTTCGCCTCTGCAAGATTCTACGCAGTTTCAACCTCGAGCGTGTTGTGTATATAGATTCCCTGGCGTTTGGATCGAGCATCCAGATGGCACGGAATTTGACAGATTTACCATGTTTTTAGTTCTGAGAGTCTTTGACCGACGTTGGATCGTGAAATATCCGACTCCCGACGTGGACTAAGACGGGTAGAGAAGCCGCGCAAAAAAAGCAGGCGTGTGTCGAGGCCCACGAACCGCCATTCTACTGAAAGGGTTATCCGGGCCATCCAAGCCTCGCGCATACGAATCGTGTATTGGCATCGAACTGCGTGGAGACGATAATCGCCGACTCGGTCGACATGCAACGGGCGCATGAGCGACGCAGTCGAAGTAGAGCGAGGACCGAAGCGCCGACCGTCTTGAAAATCCCTGGACACGGACCGCGTTAGTCGGACGGGCGAGTTCGTCGTCCGGGCCGAGCGCTGCCGCGCCACCTTCTGCGCCCAAACCGGCACGCAAAGCTGACTTTGCGCTCGACGAAACGCAAGGGTCGGGGCGCCGGCGACGACGGCATTGGTAGGGTTTGTTGCCTAGCGTTAGCGCCAGCAGCAGACCAAGCAAGACGGACCCGGCTCGGGCTTCTTTCGATGATCACATCCCCTAGCTGGAGATCCGCCTCCTTGAGAGCGCCATTTTCTGGTTTGGCCTGGTCGTTGCGCGCAGCTGTCAGAAGCATGTGCTGCGACTGGCCTTCTCCCCGGCGGCCAATTGTTTGCACACTTCAAACAACTTCCTGCGTAGAGGGCGAGGTAAAATCGCCGCCCCAACTACCATATTTCGAAGGACGCGGTGTCGAGCTCCACAGAGTATACGGTGGCAAACAGAGTGCATACGAAGTTGAGGTTGCAGAGTGTAGGTGAACCTGCACTCTGCGATAGACCGCCCCTAACGTCACGTGACTACGGCCGCCACACGTGATATCCACGTATTCGTCCAATTCGTTCGTGGCCGAGGCCTGCACGGTGTCCTCCACAATCCTGTATCTGTATGCGGAGGGATTCCATCTGGTAGCATTAGCTTTGTTGACTGCAGCCGTGTTTGTCGAGACTTACACCTCTCTGACTGTCTTGTATTCAAGTCTTGAGGCTCGGGCTCTTAGTTCCTCTGAGTGGGCGGTTGCTGTATCGGTAGGCTGAGTGGACGTGGAGCCTGGAGCTGCCTTGATGGCTATGACCATTTCCTTGAAGAGCTCGGCGAGTTGCATGGCATCTGGTGGTTGATGCTAAACGATCGCTTGCGGCGTAGAACTGCCAGGAGGTGTATCTGGGGCGTGGTTCACATTGTCCGAGCTGTCTGCCACCCAAACCTCCGGCGTGGGACTACCTGGAGGCGTAGGTGAAGGAGAGTTGGTCAACCGACGAGGAGAGTTGGTCAACCGACGAGGAGAGTTGGTCAACCGACGAGGGACTTGGGTCTTGACCTTCATGGCTTTGGATGGTTTTGGCATTTTGTTCAGTGATGAGTGAGGAGAGCTGATGGAGCTAATGGTTGTATTTAATAGCTCTTGCCTTCTTCTTATACCTGCTCGACAAGAGCTGCGTCCCTTGGCCCCATTCCCTCACCAATATAGCACCATTCTGTATCGAGCATTGATATGTAGGTTGATGTAGGTTCGAACTGTCGTATGACAATTCTCGGAGCGCTTGGCTGAAATCGAATATCCCAATTCTGTTTGAAGATCTTCCCACCACAGCGGTCTACGAGCATGAGCCTTGCATAGGGAAACTCAGCGCCCATAACTAGGAGGTGAGGCATAAAGTGTGATTGGTCTTGGATGTAACATGCCCTCGGGGTTGGCTCAACAAGGCGAAAGCGTCCAGTATCCGTTTCTCTTTCCCACTTTTCACACATTCGCAAAATTGGATTAACCGAGACGCTTCGAGAATTTTTGTCGTAGCACCGTCAATGGAGAGTGGCGAGTGACGCGACGTCTTCTTGTTTGAATACATGGAGAAGCAAGCAAATCGTAGAGAGAACTCTGAGCTGAGAGGAGATATGTCGGAACAAAGTTGGAAAGATGTTGGAAACTTGGTCGGCGAATGATGCGCCTTATATACGCCTAGATATTTTCAGACTAGTGCTCTGCGTAGGAATTTTGTGGGAAATGCGTTGGGAATTGGTGTGAAAAACGCGGGGTACATAGCACGAATTTGCTGTGCTGTAACCTGCTTAGCGCGTCTGACCTCACTTCTCAGGTCCTCCAACCCCACGGGTATTGTTGAAGAACAATCTGCTCGCAGCTGGCAGTGAAGACAGCATTCTTGATCAGAAAAGGGATTGCTCTTATTAAGATGTTTCCGGGCGAGCCGCTCCAGCACCTCGTGGTCTCTCTTCGCAGCTTTTGTTTCATTCGCCTGCTATGGGGTACCGAGTGAAAAGCCCAGCCCTGTTTCCGTAGTGACTCGACTGCTGCATGCAAACCAATGGAGATTAAATCGGTTTGCCTCTGATAGGAAAGGATTCTCTGCGCTAGTCGCGAGGCAGCAAAGTGACCCCTCACACGCTTCACTTGTTGCCTTCTGATCAAGACATAAAAAGCCAGCGTCTAACCCGGATGTGAATGCAAAACCAGCTCATTGTCACTTGTCCAAAATAAGTCACAGAGTTCCGACTTAGCACAGCTTGCTAATCCGGCCAACAGAGAACCAATCTCCGCGCTCCTGCTTACGATCTCAATTTCGACTACACGGAGATTCATACTTCAAACATGCCGATCAAAAGCCATCCCGTAGCCGACTGCTATCACTGTCAAGCGGTCAACTCCACGTCGAGCAAGGGAACATGTCCATCTTGCAATTACGAGCCCTTCGTGGGGTGTAACCACCCTGATTGTGGGAAGCTGCCACTCGTCAAGCACGAGCCACGTTAAGGTCATGGACTGTGTGACATCAAAGGAGGTGTTGATGATCGAGCCGATATTGTGGCTTTCATGTTGGCAACAAATTGTGATCAAGGGGGATGGCACTCATTTGGAACATTGGTTCTAGTAGCTATGCAGAATCTAACACTCGTTGACTTTCGCTCTATGTGCCACAAGTATCACATCTTTCCTGAATCCAGGAGCCGTGGCGCTGTGCTCAAGACCATCTGTGTCCAATAAAGCATCTGAAGCAACCAGAATAGGGGCCTCTTGAACAACGCCCTTGCCAACAGGATCTGGACCTAACGATTGTTAGAGAATGAATGTAGAAATCGAGATTCAATGTTTTACCGTGGCGCAACATTATCTCACGAAGCCGCTCGGCCTCGGCCTTGTCTATCGGGCCCCAATCCACAGCAGACTTCAGCCAAAGAGGAAGTTCGACTTCACGCGGGAAAAAGCCCGAGTACTCCCAGTCGATGATCGAGATGACCTGTAGCGTCTCTGCATCCACGAAGATGTTATGCTGGGCCAAATCGTTATGGCAGTAGACAAATTCTTCACCCGCGACTGCGTGCCGCTTTGGCCATACCCGCCGTTTGTCGATCGCCAACACTCGGTTGGGGGGAAAGACTTCCCCTGTGAGAGGACCTAGCCGCGATGATCGTAGTCGATGTAGCTGGGGGAGGACATGGCTCTTTACATAACTGTCGACGTTTTCGAACGCTCGAGTACGCCGGTCACCCTCGAGATCGTCTAGCATTACGCCATCAACACGTTCCAACGTGAGTGATAGCGAGCCACATATCTCGGTAAACTCGAGGACTTTCGGCACCGGAATTGAGGTCTAAGTCCGAATGAATTGTAATGCTGCGTGCTCGTTTCGAAGGCGCTCTCTGGCGAAGAATGGCTTGATCGGCTCCCCGAAAATGTTTAAACCTCGCTCTTGCTCGGTCAACTCTCTTTTAGTAAAGGTAAAGGGAGTCACGGTATACTCCCACTCAACTGTTCGATATTGGTGATACGGCGGAAGGGCCATTGTGGACGAAAGCGTAACGGAGCAGGGGAATGTGAGATGCAAACGGCGTATGCTCAGTCACGTGAGTAGACAGTCACGTGGGTGGTCGACTCGGCGCTGCCAAGACCTGAACAGTGGCACATGCCATGCTCGCGTCGTTCCGCACTGCTAGCTGGCCCATGGTTCGTGTGGGCGCCTATCGCTGCTGTCGCTGGCCGTCAGATCGACGAATGATAAGGAGGTAAGGCCTTTAACTTACTACCGTATGCTATGCGCTGGCTAAAGTTATCTGCCTGACCCGCCCTCGCCGCTGCGATGCGACCATCCTCAGACACGGCGGCTACATAAACCTCTCATTCTCATCCCACCTCTCAGCATGGCTAAACACCGCGCAAACCTTTTCCATCGAATAAAAGAACGGCGCTCCTGTCCCAGCGGTGGTGAGTTCCCTCGACTAGAACCCGTGAGTATCCAATTGACCGAGATTAGAGCCGTCGCATCGAGGCATCAAGAAGCAAACCCCAAAACTTCGCAGAAGCGCACGCCTGAGAGATATACACCCGGTCGACAAGAACCACGAGAAGAGCTACCCGTCTCCGTCCACGACCGGCAAAGATCGAAAGAGGAAACGACAGCAAGAGCCTGAAGACGAATTTTGCTCTGCGCCAGCTGAAAAGAAGCCTCGAGTGTCTCCCATACACCACGACGAAGGGCCTTTTGGTTTGGAAGCTGCGAACAGCATCAGCGAGAACAGAATCAACGCGATCGATCATTGGAGGAAAGAAGGAAGCTGGCCGAAGGAATACTTTGAAATGGAGAGAACCGGGGACCACCTTCTCGCGCGGAAGAAGTCGTCGTCTTCTGTTCGCCGTAAACAATCAGACACTGGCTCTACGACACCGAGCTCTACGACGCCCAGCGATCAAAATCCCAGGGAGGAGAAGAGTACTCCATACCAGCATCCGGGTTATCCCATCCTACTGGAGACTAAAGGTAGCTTCATGGGCAAGGATAAAGATGGGCCTCGGAAGGAAAGTAAAGATCTGTGCCGAAATTTGCTTGAGGCAGAACAGAACGTGCCAAACACCTCGCGTTTTTCCGACCACATTTTCGAGTCGACCTGCCAAAGGATTCAAGGTCGGAACGAAGCTAAGGTCATTCAAGATATCACACGATTGATCGTTCCTTCAGCGGAAGAGCTTGCCGACTTCGGTGCTGAACACCTCGAATGCCTCATACACGATTGGGACACGCGACTCATCAATCCGGGCTTGTCCATGCAAGCGATAGTGGCGGTGGCAGCTGCGGCAACATAGCGCTGCTCTCAACGCAGACAAGCTCTTTGCCTTCTGCCGGAACGCCTTTACAAGAGAGCTCTCGGCGCCCGCGATTGCGTTGCATGTCGACTACTTCCATTGCGGTTGAGCTTGATGATGATATCAAATACGTTGTCAACGCATGCATCCCGTGAGGACTCTGACGAGCATCAGAACAAATGGGCGCTGTTCACCATTGACATACACGACCGTGACCGCGCTCGAGGCACAGACTTACGTTTCGCTGCACACCTCTCCAGCACGCTCAAGACACGATTGAACTTGTCTTTCACCAAGGCATAGGCGCCCTCGCTCGCGGCGAGACGGATCGTGAGGCCATCTCTGCCGCCCACGAGGGGCTCTAGGCAGGCGAACGTGACACACGCCATCAGCTTTGCTCGTCCGTTACTTGTGACCCGCTATCCACCGCGAATATGCATCGAAAGCGGCTCAACTTGATGTTCCTCGCTGGAAATTTGGTAAGCTCTAGGAGCGAAATCGAGTGGAATTCATTTTGCCCGGACGTGGAATGATATATCTGTAGCTAGGCACTTGGCTCATCACACCCAGAACTGCCGGATTTCAGCTTGAGGCTTTCAACTCAAGTGACACAAGAGCTGCATTGGCGTATCGTTGGCCTGGGTTCCGTACCTGTACTTACGCCCAACCAATAGGCATTCAATGATAGAGCAACGAGAGACTTGACCCGCGATCTCGGTATCTCGCAGCCTTACATACGTGTGGCTGAAGGACCTCCAACCCTTCAACTATGACCGATATGGAGAATACCGTCTCCATCTTCAGATCTCTCAAAGACAACAGTCGTAGTCATCACTAGCGGTGGTTGACCATGTCGGCCCGGAACGCCAAGCGTCTCTCGATCTGGCATGGTTTAAGCCGAGCGACGTTCGAAGATCACGTGGACGCGTTTCCAGCACTGGGCATACCCGGAAGGCAGTGGTTCTTGATACACTCGCGGGTCCTGCTAGCAGCGAGAAAGTAGTACTCTCATTAGACGTTGAGAGACAGCTTGCTGATGACTTTGCCTTCCTCGCGGCGCGAGAGTACGGCGTTCCGTGGCATTGGACTGAATTGAAGATGTAGAAGCTAATCAACAGGCTCGGGTGCGGAGAGCAACTTGCGAACGGCATCCCAACTCATCGGTCCCGCGCCATCGGTTTCGTAGTGCCGGCTCATGGCGTTCCACTTCCATTTACTTATCCCAGAATGCACCATCGTAATCTCGACGGAACTGGGATCCACCTGGTCGAACAATTCCATAATCATCTCGCAAGTGGCACGGCCCACATGTGGGTTTCGCCATTCGCCGCGGCCAAACTTCCACTCGTAGTAGAGAGATCCGCCGTACGCATCGACGAATGAGATCTGGTGGATACGAATGGGGAGCTCGATCTCGTCCAACGAGTCCGGTATGGAATTCTTGCCCTGCTTCCGGCCGACTGTTGGACCGGAGGCGGAGTTCGATAGTACGCCTGATAGAAGGGGGACCTCAGCCGAACTAGTCGCATCGCGATAGTCTTCGAATTGGGTCGCCGCCGTGGCGAAGAAGATCTCACGTCCCTGGCTGGACATGGCTTCGGTCGAGTCGTTCGAAGGGTCAGTCGCAGTCGCGTCGCCTATTGTGTGTCCGATTTAGGGACTCGGCGTCGAGAGCCTGGGTACTCCTGACTCAATATCAACATGGTCCATTACTTGTGGCCGGGATGGTACTCACCGTTCTGATCATCCTTGATTCCAGATAGGTGCTTCCTTTTCCCTCGCAGCTAAGCGGAGAGTTTCACACGTTTTGAACCCCGGGCTCTAGGCTGCTTGGCCGGCACAACCTGTCTCCGGTATTCATCGTACCGCCTCCTCCAATACCAACAGTCGTCACTGGCGTCGCAATTTTCCTCGACCTCGGCAACATCTATCAAGTTCTCTGTGGACAAGGTCTGTTGATGGCCTTGTGAAAGGAGGATCTCCTTCCGGCCAAACCTCATTCTCCGCGGCGTGACGGCCTCCGACGGGTGATAGGCCCATAGTAGCTTCACGTTCTTGTGGTCAACGATCTCTTCCACCAGGGCGATGGGTAGGCGAGTATCATCGTCGCGGTCAAGAAGTTCTACGAAAACGTAGTCTCCCACGCTCAACAGTCACTTCTCTCCATCAAGACTCGTAACGGTGGTCTGATCGAGTCCCTCAACGTCGCTGATAGGACGCTTTACTCGGTCGGGCGCGTTCGGCGCGGGCGGGGACTAGGCGATGCTAGACGGGGAGTTACGGTGAAAGGGAGGGTTTGTGACGGCTCCGGTGTCGTTCTCGTTTTTCTCGTCGTTCCCGTCGTTCACGTCGTTCTCGTCGTCGTTCTCGTCATCGTTCTCATCGTCAAAGATTTCGATCGCCGTCCGCGCTGAATCGATTAGCATTTAGCAACCCTTGGATGGATTGGTGCTTACGGCTCAGACCATCCTATTTTTTGTCTGGGGGCTGCCCGCCGAAACTGGCATGCGCACTGTTGCTGACAACCTCCGCAGAGTCCTTCGGACCACGTTGTGTTCCACAGTCTTCAGATGAGGATGTCGCCTGATAGGGCATCTCGGACTCTCGGTCATCCGTGCCCCGAGAATCTGCCATGCTCTCATTCCGAGGGAGAGAGCCTGGCCAGGTACGTACATCGTATCAGGCCTTTCGAAAGGGATACTAACGTTCTACCTCGGATCGAGAGTCTCCCAAGCAGATACAGAGGCCGCTGTCATAGGCGTACGGGTTGTGAAACACCTTTTTGGTCCAATCGTGGCCGCGAAAGGTTGGCATGGAAGGAGGAAGCGTCGGAGCGGAAAGGATAGCGGCGCTCATTCTTGAAGGCTCGTGGCGTAAGGAAGGAAATCAGAAGCCGGAGTGCGGGATGTGAGGAACGGTGGACGGGTGGTCTCCCTATATACGCCATGTCTCCGCCCACATCCTTTACGCCCGGCGACCCTCCAATTCATCACCGCCGGCCCCCAATCGACCTTCCAATGCAACCTACGGCGTGATCATCCGACTAGCCATCGCTGCGCCTCATATCTGGCGTAATGCAAATCCGACCACGATCCCGCTGCAGTCGAAAGGGGCGCCGTCGAGCCCTAGGCGAACCGCCTAGAACCAGCTGCATAGATGCTCATAGGGCCCACTTGGCGTCACAAACCTGGATAGCGAATCGATTCTCAGGATGTCGTGTCATCAGTCTCGCCAGGAGTCACACGCGCCGACCGTGCTCACCCCCTCATCTCGGATCCGCCATTCGCGCCGACAATTCCACTATTCATCTGGCCCGCCTTCTCCTTTTCGGAGATCCGAGCGCCGAGATTCATGCGTGGCTGCCTCGTGATATCGGTTCGGTCGTCTTCGGCGGGGTTAAGCTGCCGCTTCAGCGCTGCTCGAAGGATAGGGCTTTTCGGTAGTTGGACGAACCAAGCAATCGATCGATCGATCAGCGTAACGCCGCCGCCTAGCGTGGAGCGACTTGTTGGCGTTGCAATCTCCGGCGGAGACGGACCTTCATGACACTCCGTGTTCGCCGTGAAGTAGGACAGGAGATTCTCCTGAATCGCCAGGCGAGCGTGACATCGTCCGATGGCGAAGCAAGGGGCGATGGAGCATCGAGTCAATGCATCCGAGAGGTACCGCAAGAATCAGGATCGGCTCGGCCGATAGGAGAAGTCCAACACCGCTGTTGCCTGCCGACGATCCCAGGGCGCCTCAGCTGAGAGACGATTTAGGTTCGACGAACACGAGAGCATGGTTCATACGCTCGGCGGTAATTGATCGAGAGGCTCAGACCCCGAATGTGAGGCATTTTGGTGGTTGGATGGGCCAAGGATCAAGAAAACCGGATCGTCAGCTCCAGCGTGACGCCGCCGGCTGGCATGCATGAGGGAGCTCGTTGACGTTGCAATCTCCGGACCTGCATGCCGCCTCATGTCCTCGGTGGAGCGCGGGACGAGTTGCTGACTGGCCAGGAGCGTTCGGGGCGGCGAACGGGCAGCCCTGGTCCCAGTTCGTGAGGCGCCTCGGCCAAGACTGAGTCGGGGATTGGGAAAAGGCGCATTCAAGGGACAAGGCGACCATCCTAACTCAGCGGGCGAGTCCGCTTCGGGAAAAGGAGGTCAGCCGGCATGATCCAATGGCCAGACCAGGAGCTGTGCCCGGTGAATGCATTCAGAAGGGATTGAGATCCACGTCGACTGGTTGGACCGCCTCTTTCGAAATCCCAACAGCGTTACGAAGCCCGGATAGTCAGGATCGTCTCGGCTGACGCGGACGTTTCAGCATAATCCTCTGGTGCATGCTACCGACATCTCAGTGAATACCCTCGGCGACGCTATGGCGCCGATGGGAAATGATACCCAAGGGGAGAGTGTAGACGATCCAGGAAGACCAGGTTCGACGAATACGAGGGAGCAAGGCTCATACCAGCCGAGATCCCGAATATGTCAGGAGATACGCAGCCCCAAAGGAGGGCTGAAGATAAAATGTCGTGGGCGTGGTAAGGAGAAGTGTTGGTGTCGTGCGAAGAGAGTGTGAGAAGGAGATGGAGAGGCTTCCGAGGTGGAGGTTACGAGTAGCAGGCTATCAGAAGAGTGTCATCGAAGCTCCTGCAGAGAAGACGGCGTTAAGAAGGGCCAGAGAGAGGTGGAATACGAGGTGGAATGAATCCGGAAGAGGGAGGACGAAGGCGGCGGTGTTTAAATATTACGGCTGATGACTAATGGATGACCTGTGATGTGTGGTCGGAGGAGGGATCCTCAAGGCGCCGCGTCCGTCAATGGCCTCCGAATATGGAGGCCAAAGCCTCATAATTTGGAGGCCATTGAGCCCGGATGACAAGATATACATCCAATACCAACACAGCATTTCAAACACTAGACTATTCCTGTCACACCTCAACCACATTCTGCATTCATCTTAAGATCGCGTCGAGCGCCTCCCCCAAGTACCGGAGTCGACCTTGTACTCACCCTTATTGAGGCGTCTCGGTTTTCTAATGAAGCATTGGAAACACTTCGCGGCCGGCTAAGTGGAAGCTGCTACTCGTGGCCTAGAGGACCGGCCCCTGCCCTCTTGCATCGCACAATCGCATTGACTTATAAGCCGGACTACTAGGAATATAGACAAATTCTTATATCAAACTCTAGTGGTCCTCGGAATCATCTAGACATAGTGTTGAGATCGAGGGAAGCATGTTTCTATTCGGCAGAACATTATCTCCCTTCCCTACAAGGCCCTCCACCTTTTCGAAGTACAAGACAAGTTCGCCGGTCACCCGCCTAACGGCGCTTGCTTCCTTGCGCTTCAAGTGCGCCATTCTACCTCGGAATTGATTCTGGCCCGATCCATCGTTCCCCGTTTCTTCTGGCAGCACATTACTCTCAAAACAGTCCTCTGGGTTCACTTGCACGTGGAGATGCTGTCGCGCGTACTTCCCTCCATCCTTCTCCATCTCGATTATATAGGCCGTCCAGACTTCGGGATCTGCCTCGTTCTCGGGCACCAGATGGGCAAAGAACACGCCGTAGTAGTCGATCTCCCTGTCATCTCGTCGCATCTCTTTCGTCACATGTATTTGCGTGTCCACTACTCCGTACCGTCAGGTACGTTTTGACTTTCCGTTCCCTCCAACAGCCTGATTTGACACCCACGTTCGCAACTCCAACTCCCGGATCCACGCGTTACAATCATCGCGTACCATGAGGTTCTCTCATGTATCTGGCCAACCGTACATGGCTCGGAACGTTAGCTCCGCAAGTTGCAGTTCTGCCGCCTGTGGAAACCGCTTTTCCTTGTCATCTTAGCAGAACTATACGGCTTTTGGATCGATGCCAGCGGGCTCTGGATATAGATCCTTAGTGGGCGCTCCGCATAGCGGAATGTAAAGCTCCAACGCCATGATGAAAGGATGATATCTTGGTCACCCGTCGTCAGTCAGCTACAAAGGGGTGCAGGTGTGGGCTGACACCCCCCTATATGTCTTTGTGCACGCTGGAGCGGAATGCCGCTAGCAACGCGTTCTAAAGCTAATGGTGCCTGGGGATCGGCATAACTTCGGCTCAATACAGGGGGTGAAGGTGCGGGCTGACACCCCCCCTTTTTGATCTCGCTTCGCATACAAATACTGCCTGTGCGCAGATTGGCTTGCTGACACTTGCCTCGCGCCACTTTTCCATCTACAATCTTCCTCTCCTTAATCGACGCTCCTTGACACGACGTGTGCTGCAATCATGGCCGCGCTCTCTGACGCAGAAATCATCGCACAGAACCCTATCGGAGGGCAGTTAGACAGCTTCCGTCGCGCCCTTCAGTCGACATTTGACGAGCTGCGTCTTTCTGAAGTCAAAGATCACCGGTCGCTAAGCGCTCGGCTTGTGGAAACCACAGGTATGAAGTCGACAGCACTTGGGGGAACGGCCAGCTAACCCTGCCAGATGCGAAATTCCTAGCCGTTGATCTTGTCCTCACGTTACAAACGACTTCGTTGGCGCGTACACTTCTTTCTCGCAGCGGCACGGGAACGCTACTACGAGATCTGTCCGGCCTCGTAGCTCATCTAGATTCTCCCGATTTCGATACGAGATCGTTCATTCCTCTATTCGAACATGTAGACGGGTGTGCCTCCGATCAAGAGATCTGTGCAGCTCTCTTTACGCTTCTCGCCAGCCTCAGATCGACCCCTCCAACAGTCTTCAGCAAACTGCCCCTCGACACGCCCGTCAAGTCCAACTCCTCTTCCCAGTGCGCTGATGAACAAACCCACAACGATATCGACGAGCGCATACTACAAGAGATCAATGGGTGCGTCTACAGGGATACTGTTGGCTTTTATAAGAAATACTTCGAAGAGAAGGAGTGGTCGGCTGATGCGGACCGTATGACCAAAATGGCGAATCCACAAGTGCGAAGTGGTCTTTGGACAGAATATCCAATAGTCCCGTCGCAGGACGCTTTCTTCAGCTGGTTCTGGGCATTCCAGCGCAGATATCTCTGCAGAGGACGCGGCACCTTCTATGCGTCTCCCGACCTTCCGTTGGCTGGCAGCGATTGTAAGCGCAAGCCGGACATTTTCCTCGCCTCTTGCAGCGCTTCCAGACGCGACGGCAAATACGATTAGGCAGATGTACGTGTAATCGGAAAGCTCAAACAGAGCTTAATATCACAGAAGCACACGGACGAGCTGCTCAAGTTCACTGGACACGCTCGGGAAGTCTTCGCGGCTCAACCGACGAGGCGATTCCTCCATGGCTTCATTATCCGCGGATCTATCATGGAGCTTTGGGTTTTCGATAGGTCAGGGCTGTACGGCAGCGAAAAATTCGACATTCACAAGGACCCGCGTCGATTCATCAAGATCATGTTCGGCTACACAAGGATGAGTGACGAACAATTGGGCGTGGACACGTTCATCAAAGAGGACAAAGAGGGCAAATATGTTGTACTTGAAGAGGAGGCTAAAGAGGAGCACGTATATCTAGAAGACAAGCCGATCGCGTTTCAGCGTGCTATTGTATGTAGAGGAACTGCCTGTTATCGAGCGAGGAAGCGCGGTTCTCAGCAATGGCAATATGTTGTCAAGTTTGCCTGGCGATCGAACAAGAGGCAGGCCGAGGGCGAGCTGTTAAGGTTAGCCAAGGAAAGGAATGTCTGGGGAGTTGCAAAGCTGATAAATCACCGCGACCTGGACGCGATAGCTGACCTACGGAGCGGACTGCAATTCGGAAAGCCTCAAATATTCAGGTTGGCACGGCAAAACCTTATCAGTCAAAGCCGTACGGGAACGCGAAGCAGCATGCTGGCGAATCCGCTAGGAATCAGTTTGACACCTCTTGCCTCATCATCGTCCGGCCAGAAGCGGAAAAGGGCAGACGAAAAAGCAATGGCGCCTCCACCGAAATGGTCTAGATCGAAAAGCAGCAGGCGATCACATACCACAGGTTCAAGTGTGCAAGCGGATGGTGGTGTCAGCAGTTGTGTCGACGACAATCCCAACTTGAACAGTCTTACTACTACCCCTGAGGTTGGGGAGCATGGATCGTTCGAAAATCGGATATTCTCTTGCCTGATCATCTCTCCCCCAGGACGACCGCTTCGCGAGTTCAAATCCATCCTGGAATTTCTCCATGTGTGTCTTGACGTGGTCAAAGCACTTAGATCCCTGCACTGCAACGGCAAGATACTCCATCGTGATATTTCGGAAAACAATATTATCATCGCCGAGACAAAGCGGGAAGAAGAGCCTAGAGCTATTGTTATCGATTTGGATTTGGGAAAAGAGCTCGACAGAGCTCCGAGCGGAGCGAGACATCGGACAGGTACCATGGAGTTCATGGCAATCGAGGTTCTGCGGGGCAAACAGCATACGTATCGGCATGACGTGGAATCATTTTTCTATGTCATCGTATGGGTAATCATCAGCCACCGCCCTGGAGGGAGCCAGGGTCTGTCCAAAGAAAGCCAGCTTCGAGACTGGTACCGTGGAAGCTACACTCATATAGCGACCATAAAGAGAGGGCAGATGGACAGGGGAGGATTCAAGGACATTCTTGCCGAGTTCCTGCCAGCATTTGAGAGTCTCAAAGGGCCAGTCGAAGAGCTCCGCGATATCCTTTTCCCTTATCGTGGCGAACTCTTCACTGGTACCTATAAGGACCCAGACAGGTTGTATCATCCAATGATCAAGGTGTTTGAGCGGGCCATTGCTCAGCATAGAGGGCTAGGCCTCGGGTAGATAATGACTGAATTGAACCACTGGTCGTGCCCGTTGGGCATCACTTAAACATTTGGCAATAATGGCTCCACGTGCTCAAGCTGCTCTTCAAAGTCATCAATCGGGTGCGCCATGCAACGTCCGGCCGGGCAGCAAGCCGTGGGGGCTGCTGAGAATGGGTGGCTTGCACTCGGCCAATCAAAACGGGGAGTTGGCGTCTTGGGCCCCTGAGGATCAAGATGTTTTCACGGCTGCACGATGCAAGGCCGAAAAGCCGCGACCAGTGCTGTACATGAGAAGGTGAGAGCGGCCCCGCTAACCCAAAGCCGGCTCCCGACCATGCACGAGGGGAGGAATCGCCTTCGCCTGTTCGCGCTCAGCCGGCCGTTTCGCACGTTCGCAAGGCGAGAGGATGAAGCCAACTTGTCCCGGTACCGTCTGGAGGATCAAGATGTTTTTAGGCTACATGATACAAGGCCGAAAAGCCGAGAATGATACTGTACATGAGGAGGGTGAGGAGCGGCCCGCCAAACCCAAGAAACCAAACTCCCGGCTATGCATGAGGGGAAGAGAGATAGAAAGGGAAAGGATTAATAGGGTGAGGAAATCTATGAATGCTCTTCTTTTCATCACAGCTTGCTTGTCGCGCCCAGCAACCTCAGCACCGACTCGTACGTGCCGAACGTGATGGCGGCGGACGGCACGACGCGCAACATGTGCGGGACGAGGCCGCCGTACAGCGCCGCGAAGCCCTCCTCCTTCAAAATCAGCCGGAAACATTGTGCCAAGCCCGTGTACTTGAGGTGGCCGTTCTCGAGCGGAGCCTGTCGGAGCCGCGTCCGGACGACCTCGTGCGGATACGTCAGGAGGGCGGCCACCAGCTTGGCGGCGCCGGCGGCGCCCACCTCGCCCGCCTTGCCCCCGACCGCCCTGTCGACGACGGTCATCTCGCCGCCGGCCCGCTCGATGCGCGCCTCCCTGCGGCGCGACGCCGCCTTCATCTGCTCGTACAGCACCCACTGCAAGGTGCTCTCGGAGACGCCCAGGTAGCTGGCGCTCAGGCCGCGGTACAGGCCGGCGACGCCCTCGGTGCGGACGACCTTGACGAGGCAGTCGAGCGCGTTGCGGTACTGGCGGGGGCCGTCGACGGCGGCGCCGGGCCGGCCGGGCGAATGGCGGCGGGGGTGCAGTTCCTTGTCGAGCTGGAGCCGCGTCTTGATGAGCCAGATGGGGTTGGTGGCGGTGCCGGTGACGAGGCCGGCCGTGACGGCCGAGAGCGCGTGCACGAGGGCCGACTCCTGCTCCTCTTCCTCTTTGACCGCCGCATCGGCACCCCCGGCCGCCGCCGCCCCCCGACCGTCCAGCGCCCGGCTATACACCCGCTTGCCGGTCCCGTAGGCGTAGAAGTTGATGCTGCGCGCCGGCACGACGCCCACCAGGTTCGGCCCCAGGCCGCGGAAGAGGCCGCGCCAGCCCTCGACCCGGGGCACGGCGGCCAGGATCTGGAGCGTCTCGCGGACGTGCAGGGCCGCGGCGCGGGCGGGCGAGAGGGCGTGCAAGGGGGGCCCGCCGCGCGCCGCCCGCAGCGAGGCCAGGTGGCCCTGGTAGAAGGTCGACTGCAGCCGCGTCTTGAGCACCTCGAGCGGCGCCGTCAGCGTGGCCGACACCATGCCCCCGGCCCCGCCCGCCACGAGGTGCGCCCAGGACTTGGCGAAGGGGCTCGTGGCGGGGAGGACTGGGGGGTCGCGGCGCGGGAGGAGGCCGGGGGCGGGGGCATCGCGGTCGGGGCGGCGGCGGGGGGAGGGGGGAGACGGCGTCGACGACGGTGACAGTGAGGGTGATGGTGAGGGTGACGGCGACGGTGGCGGCGAGAGGCTCATGGGCGGCGGAGGGCCGGAGCCGCGGACGGGTTAGAGGGGGGCCCCTGAGGAAGTCAAGAGACGGGGGGTCGTGAGCTGCGGAGGACGGAGACTCCTCGATGGTAAGGACCGGAATCGTGGACGGCGAGGACGGGGGCTCGCAAGAGGACCGAATCGTGGATGATTAGGATGGGACTCGCAAAGGGTCAGCGATCAGACAGACACGCCGAAAGAGGGCGACGAGAGGGGGGTGGTAAATAAACGCGAGGAGGAGGCAGTAGTGAAGGGGGGAGGGAGGCAGAGAGCAGCGGAGGCGGCATTTGGACGGAGAACTCGCGGCGGGAAGTGCAGGTGACGGATGAAGCTGGCGCCGGCGCCCGAGCCCAGGGCAAGAAGCCGCGGCGCAAAAAGATTTCGCCGGGGCCCGGCCCGCAGCCGCAATGCGCCGCGCCGGCGTGACGCAGCGTGCCGCCCAGGACATCGCGAGCGGCAGCCGCCGGCCGCAATGGCGCTGCGGATCACGACGTGGAACGTCAACGGGATCCGCAACCCGTTCGCGCACCCGCCGTGGCGCGACCGCCGGGCCTTCGACGCCATGTTCGCCGTGCTCGACGCGGACGTGGTGGTGATGCAGGAGCTCAAGATCCAGGCCAAGGACCTGCGCGACGACATGGTGCTGGTGCCGGGCTGGGACTGCTTCTTCAGCCTGCCGAAGCACAAGAAAGGTCCGTCCGCCTCCGGCCTGCGGAAGCCCCCGCTGACTGACGCGACCCGCGTGCGCAGGCTACTCGGGCGTCGCCATCTACACCCGCCAGGCGTCGTGCGCGCCGATCCGCGCCGAGGAGGGCCTCCTCGGCGTCCTCACCCCCCCCGGCGCCTCGAGGCCCTACCGCGAGCTCCCCCCGGCGCAGAGCATCGGCGGCTACCCGACCGCGGCCCAGACGGAGGCGCTCGGCGCCGACCCGGCGCAGCTCGACGCCGAGGGCCGCTGCGTCGCCGTCGAGTTCCCCGCCTTCGTCCTCCTCGGCGTGTACGCGCCGGCCAACAGCAACGGGCTGCGCGACGGCTTCCGGCACGGCTTCCTGCGCGCCCTCGACGCGCGCGTGCGGAACCTGGCGCGCGCGGGCAAGAACGTGGTGCTGGCGGGCGACCTCAACGTGGCGCGGGCGGAGGTGGACACGGCGCGCGCGGCCGAGATGCTGCGCAAGGAGGGGCTCACGCACGACGGCTACATGGCGTCGCCGAACAGGCGGCTGTTCAACCAGCTGCTCGAGGGCGGCGAGGTGGCCGGCGAGCGGGACGCCGGGAGGGAGGACGCCGTGCTGTGGGACGTCGTCCGCGACGGCTTCCACCCCGGCCGCAGGGGCATGTTCACGCACTGGGAGCAGAAGATCAACGCGCGGCCCGGCAACTTTGGGAGCCGCATCGACTACGTGCTGAGCAGCGTGGCGATGAAGGACTGGTGGGCGGACGCGAACATCCAGGAGGGACTGATGGTGGGCATCCCGCGAGTTGTTCACACCCGGTTTGCTACGCCGGCTCTGCGCGCTTGGCTAACCCGGCCGTCGTTCTCAGGGCTCCGACCACTGCCCCGTCTACGCCGTCCTGAAGCCTCTCGTCACCTTCAACGGCGAGCGGCGGCACCTTCTCGACATCATGAACCCGCCCGGCATGTTCGAGGGAGGGGAGCGCCTTCGCGACTGGTCCCCAAAGGACATGCCTTCGCTTTCCGGCCGCTTGCTGCCAGAGTTCGACCGGCGGCGCAGCATCAAGGACATGTTTCAAAAGCAGCCCTCGGTTTCGAAAGGGGCGCCGACCGCAGCTCCTCCCCGGCCCGCGCCCACGGAGAGCGACGCGGGCCCCAGCGGCGAGAGCGCCGCGTGTGAGACTGCGCCGCACGACACTTCCCACCCTCAGCCCCGGCCCTCGCCCCTGTCTCGCGAGCGTTCTCGGCCTGGCGCCGGACGCCCCGCTCTCCCGCCGTCGGACAAGAGACGGCGCACAGGCGCCTCGTCGTCGGACTCGCCCCCCAAGCCGGCCGCCAAACGCGCGAGGCCCAGCGCGGCCGGAACGACCGCCGCCGCCCGCTCGGCCTCGGCGCCGGGCCAGCGATCGCTACGGGGTTTCTTCAAGCCCAAGGCTAGCGGCGACGACGCGACCGCCGCGGCGTCCGCGGCGGGGCCCGGGGCTTCGACCCCCCAGCCCCCTGCATGCCCTCCGCATCACCATCGCCATGACCACCACCACCGCCACCATTCCCCCACCAGCGCCGGCGCGCAAAGCGCCTCGCCCGCGCCGGCCGACCCCGCCCCCGCCGACCCCGGCGCCGGCGCCGCCGACCCCGGCGCTGCCGCCCCCGCCCTCGCCCCCGCGCCGTCCTGGGACAAGCTCTTCAGCCCGCGGGCGCCGCCGCTCTGCCGCGGCCACGGGGAGCCGTGCGCGCGGCACACGACGCGCAAGCGCGGCGCGAACCGTGGGCGGGCCTTCTGGATGTGCGCCCGGCCGCTGGGGCCCGGGGGCGCGCCGCGGCGCGAGTGCGACGCGGGGGCGTGGCGGTGTCGGACGTTTGTGTGGGCGAGCGAGTGGAACGGGGGCGGGGGAGGAGGGGGAGGAGGGGAGGGGGAAAGAGGTGAATGAGGGGCGGCGAGGGGGGTGAGGGGGGGTGCGAGGGAAGGGTAAATTGGGGGGGGGGAGAAGAGATATAAAGGGGGGGCGAAGGGGATGAGGAGGGGCGGCGAGGGGGGGTGAAGGGGGGCGGCGAGGGGGATGAAGGGGGGGCGACGAGCGGAATGAAAGGGAACACGGGGGGTGAGGAGAGGCGGCGAGGGGGGTGAGAAGGGGGGGCGAGCGGAATGAAGGGGGGCGGCGAGCGGAATGGAAGGGGATGCGGGGGTGACGGGGGGGCGGCGAGCGGAATAGAAGGGGAACGGCGAGGGGGATGAAGGGGAATACGAGGGATGGAGGGGGGGGCGGGGGATAGAGGGGGGCGCGAGCGATGGAGGGGCGCTGGGAATGAAGGGGGGCGCGGGGCCATTGCCGGACGCCGTTCCCTATAATAGTCTGCACTCATCGTGTGCAATATCCCGACTTCGTGTTGCAGAGCTCGTTTTCCTTCCAGAAGCTGACGCGACTTGCACCACCTGCACTTATGCAACAACACCGATGCTGTTGCCTCACGCAACCAAGCTGCCCTGCTGCCAGACACTTGATACGCCTTCGCTTTCACGCCTCCCCTCAAAAGTTAGCAATCAGTTGCTGCCTCTCCACGCCGCCGTAGAAAAGCGACGTGGTTATTTGATTTTTTTTGTGCTATTTCCAGTGTTGTGCATTGATCTACAGCAAAGCCGGCCGGTCGCCGACGGCTGCAACATCCTAGAGCAAAGCCCGTCTACTCGGCGTGCTCGCGCTTTCGCATGCATCTGCTCGCGTTTCCCTTCGCCGATGCGACCGGTGACTCGCCTAGCTTCGCTGGATGCACATCTACCATTCGCCCCTTCCATCCCTCGCGCCCTTCCATCTCTCGCGCCCTCTCTATCCCTCGCGGTCCCCTCCATGCCCCGCGCCCCCCTTCACTCCCCGCGCAATGCAGCCAGGAGCTGGCGCCGACTTGGCCGGGCGGCAGACGGCTGCATGCAGCAACGCGCTGAACGGCGAGATGCCCGGCGTCGGCGAATCACCGTCACTGCCGAGCAGCCGAAGATGCAGCCGAAGATGCAGCCGACGATGCTAGCGTCGCTTAGGCCGGGCTGCTGCATGGAGGCTCTTGGTGCTCAGTGTTTGGCCAGAGCACGCGCCTTTCTTCTGTTGTTCACAGGCGTTGAAACACTCTGTTGAGCGCTACAGCGTATACGGTGGCAAAATAGAGTGTATAAGGTGAGGTTGCAGAGTGTAGGTCGACCTGCACCCTGCGATCTATGTACGCTACACGCTGAACCGGGGCCGGCATTACCTTGGCCCCGAGCGTCACGTGTCTACTGCTGCCTTACATTGATATCCACGACACACTCTGTTGTCGAGCGTCGCGGAGCGTACGGTATCTAACTAGACTGTATTGACCGCGTTGCAGGGCCAGGGGCAAACTCTACTCTGCAATCTGCGATGACTGCATGCAGCACGGCGCCAGACCGGGGCCGGCGCTACTTGGCCCCGGGCTCAGCTGCTGTTCTGCATCGCGATGGGGACAGAGCCCGCGTCTCTCCTTGCCCCTCTGTCGGCGCCATGTTGTCGCATGGCCTCGCCCGGGCTGGCAACGAATGCCGAAACGACGCGACGATGTGCTGCCAACGCGGCGCATCGTAGGTTGGCAGCGTCAGCGTTGCAGATCTGCGAGACCGCGCAGCCTCAACCGCATCACAGGGATCAAAGAGGAGCCTCAGTCTTCCGCATTGAGATGGATGCGCTCTTTGCGCCATCCCCGACGCGTAGCCACCCCTTTTCAGTGCACGTGGTCGACCGCGTAAAGAAGATCTTCCAGGACGCCTCCCACTGCACAGAGTTTGGACGCGACCAGCGCCTGATGCTATCGCGTTATTTGGCCGTTGATCGAGCTGCATGATGCTACACAACAACACCAAGTTTAAGCTTGGGAGCGTGTATGCCTTCTCTCATAAGCATTTACGTTCTGTGCTCACCAATCTCAGCGCATTCAACCGCGCCATCCCTCCACTATCCTCGAGCCTACCCTACGTCGCCTGACACAGTCGCACTCTGCTCCTCGTGCTCGTGTTTCGATTCCTATTTCGCGGAAGTGTACAAACAATTGGCGGCCGCGAAAGGGCCAGTTATAACGCGTACTCCTGACAACTGCACGCAACTACCAGGCTTTTCTCGCACAGTGAGGTTAGGCCAGCGAATGCCGCTTTTAAGGAGGCGGAGCTCCAGCTAGGGATATGGATAGCAGCAAGCTTACGAAAGAAGATCGAGCTGGTCCCGTCTTGCCTTGCCAGTGCCTTGTCTGTCGCTGACGCCAACGCTAGAAACAACCATGCCAATGCCGCCGTCACCAACGCCCGACCCTTGCATTTTGCAGTACTTCTTCTCGCTTCATGGGGAGGGCACGCGTGGGCACTGCTTTGGCAGTATGTTTTTCAGGAATTTAGGTGGGGGTTCAGCGCGGTACGGCCAAACTCCAATCCATCGATGACCCTCCATGCCACGGGCCATACCTATAAGCGGAGGGAAGATAGAGATCGTAGCTGACGAGCAGGACAGGCATGCCTACTAGTTTCCGTGATATCGTTGGACTCGCCGCTATCGGGCTAGCACAAAGCTCAGTGCCTATGGTCGCAGGCGTCGTCATATCAGCGCTGGGGTTCTCGTTTTTGGTTACCTTTCGATGCGCCATGATTGCTCTGTTCCCACGAACGCCGGTGGCGGCGCCATACGCTACGACGCAGAGCGGTGGCTGCCTCATCTCCGGTCCAGCCTTGGCCGCAGCGTTTAGTTGAAGACTCTAAAGGGGGTACCTGGACCGGAGCTCCATTTCTGCTTGCAAGCGGTCTGCACATCTTGACACTTGCTTATTTGTTCTCCCTACATCTGACTGAAGGCCCAGCCCAAGGCTCTCCTCTACCTGAGAGCGAGGAGTCATGAAAGCAGTGGCTTCTGTAAGCACGGCACGTTGACCGGTTTCGAAAGAAGAACCGCCCCTGTGGCAGCGGCGCGGAGAAATACCAGCTACACAGTGAGGAGCGTAATTAGCCGCCCTCAGCTCAGGATGTCACAGATCAGGCCCCCGAGCAAGGCGCCGAACAAGGCGCCGGCGATGCCAGTGCCGAGACTGTCTCCCCGCTCGAGCCTCGGCGAAGCCCCTGTGAAGGCATGGGACTGCGGCAGCCTTGGTCATGTCGTCGCCGGGACAACTGCGAGGCCTCTGCGGCCACGCTACTGTAATGCTCCCTCAAGTCAGGTACGTTCTATTCTCAGCATCGACCAGGCTTTGATCTGATACGCAGAGTTTTCTGACGCTATAATTCAACGTCATAGTTTCAATCGCTACCTTGAGAAGTCGCAGGCGGCCGTGGAGAGATGGATGAAGAATACCAGCTGTACGGTGACTAGAACACCGAGTCTTGTAAAAAAGTTCGACCAGTCGCATTGAAATATCGGGAATAAATTTACGCTCAAATGGAACCATCAACCTGAGTGGAACGCACTTGAAGAGCTTGTTGCTGGGTGCTAAGTGAAAGACAGAAGTTGAATTCGCTGGAGAGCTATCTGATGATGCCAGTGGCGAAGATATACCGTCCTACCACCTTCTCCCAATCTTGTCCCCAGAACAACCAGCGGCAAAGAGCAGCGGCAGCGGCCAAGGGAGTAGTGCTGATGCTGATTCAAGTGGTGTGCAAGGCGGGGATAAGGAAAACTATAGACATGCCAGCTTGCAGCGCAAAGTGAGACTGATCGAGCCATGCTGAGATACATCAATCATGTTCGAAGCGGCTAAACAATCTTTCGAGCTTATAAAGCACTCGGTTGATCCTTGGACACAAACTGAGTAATAAATTCATCGAATACGTCCTGGGCTGACGGTCTCTTCCCGGAGCCGGCGCAAAATTTTGCGTACGAGGACGAGGAGTAGCTTTCTGTCTTTGCCCTTCAAACGTATCTCGCGCAATCCAGTTGCCTTCAATCGTCAATCAAGTCCCAACAGAGACGCGCTAGTTCTAACCCCAGGGAGAACGTACCTTCCGAGTCCCAATGCTGACGACATCGATTGCTACGCTCCAGAAACTACTTCGGTGGGGGTTCCATGCGAGGAACCATCTCAGCAAAATGAAGTTCATCGTTCAGGTGACCATCTCTGACGGCGCCAAAGAGATTGCCGTCTTCGAGCAAGTTCCAAATCTTCAAATATAAGCGCATGGAATGAATTTGAATGCGTTGCGATGCGTACCATGACACCAACAGACCAGATATCTGTCAGAGTCCCACTCCATGCTAGCGATTACCTCTGGCGCTCTGAAAACCCCGCGCATGACGTCGCATGGTGTAGGAAAGATAGATTATACGACACCCGCTAATACCTTGCGCGGCGATGGCTAACAGTTTCGGCCTGCTCAACCTTGGACACTGCGGCAGCGTCGGCCCCGACTAGGATATTGTTGGGCGATAAGTCTACGAGACTCCTTCGCTGGCATACTTCAATATGCCTAAGTACGGCGACGAACCTGTATGCACTATCCCCGCCTGGTGCAGAAAGTCTAGGTCCGTCACCACTACGAGCAAAAATTTCCGCACGAGTGTTTTCTCAAGAGCCCTCTCCTCGAATAGATCTCACAAATCGGTCAGGGTTAAACCTAACGTCGGGAAAACCAGGCATTGGTGAGCCCCATAGGGCCCTCTAAAACTAAAGTCGTCCAGTGACACGCAGTCGTTCCTTGCCGGGATGCTCCGTATCGATGGATTTAATATAGTGAGAGATAGCCACTTCCTGAGTACTATCCGTTCCAATGATACAGTCCCTGGGGGTAGCTAAGGTGTTCTCGCTTGAGAGCCGTTAGGAGAATACTACGGAAATACAGGGGTTGGGGGTTGCTCAGCTAGACAGTGAAGGCCGTACCAAAGCCCAGCTTCGCGACGACCTGGTACCTTGACTGGAAGACCTCGCCTAGGCGGACGGGGCAAAACTCTCCAGCCTTGTAGCCAATGAGGTTCTCCTCTTCGAACTTTTCATTCTCCAGGAGAACGGGGAAGCCGTCATTCGGGAAGGTGCGAGGCTGAACAGACATGTTGCTTGCGGAACGGTCCATCATCCACCGCTGACCAGGTCGCCAAGGGAGTCGAAGAGGAACGATGCAAGTCCAACGCAGGGGGCGGGAGGCCGTGGAATAGCCAATCCTATCGTCGCCATGGTTGGAAAGGCAAGTGTCGTGGATATCGTAGATGGCAGCAGTAGCACTTGAGTTCGAAGCCAAGTAAATGGCCGCCCAGGTCTAGCTCCGTGCAGCATACGCAGATCGCAGAGAGCAGTTGCCTAACCTCGAATGTACTCTGTCTCCGACACCGTACACTCTGTGACGCTCGACGGCAAGGAATCGGATGGTAAGAGGACACATTGCCGCAGCTCGCCGCCTGCCCTCGACCCGAGCTTGATCCACCTCGACATGGCGCCACAGCAGGGAACTGGTGCTACAAAGCTAAATCGAAGCTCTCAAAACCGGGTCTAGTGCTGATTCTGATGGCTTTTGAACGGCAATTCAACCATCAGCCCGCTCCGTATCCATAAGCGGTCAAATATTATTGTTCAAATGGCATCCCAACTGCCAGCAATCGGCATGTCCGCAGACATTCATCATTCTGTGGCGCAGCAAAGTTGCAGGAATCCATGAGCTGGCATCGAACTACAACTTGAATTCTCATTAGGAGGTGCCGCTAAAGCTACCAACTCTATTCATAGGCTCCCTCTGCTTCGGTCTAGGCGCTTTTTTCCCTGAAAATCTGTTTCGATATGGATTGTGCTGCCATTAAACAGATTACACTTCCAATACATTTCAACTCCACAATTTCTAACATTCCTGCACGCCTTTTCACACCTTCCATGCCTGTAAATCTTTAATCTGCGTGTAAGGTAAGTCATTTTCGTCTAAAGAACTGTTCTAACCCAAGGACGGGAGGTCTGATGCCAATGTATGTATGAACCATTTTTCCCACGTGTGCAGAGCAGGCATGAATATATACCTGGTGTTGCTTCAGTAGCTCGCACTACAGCTAATACAAGGGGGGGAACGAACTGGCTGAGACTCACCTCCTGCGCACACGGCGCATAGAGATCTTTTGTATAAGAAAACTGAGTGGCAAAGTATGTGAGTCCCAGCCTGTTCATACCCCCTGTTGCGCAAGGCGATCTTGGTGGAAGGTGGTAGGGGGCCTCCGCATAGAGCTCTTAAGTGAAGGCGAGGCGCATAAGTTGCGCGAAGGGTGAAGCCTTAGCAGCTAAGCCTTAACAGCTAAATCCTTGGCCGGCGTAGCGGCTTCCTCCGTCTCGTCTTCTTCTCCCCGTCATCGATTCTCCATATCTCGTCGCAATCCTCGCGCATGGTCCTCTGTCAAGCCCGCCGATGTACGCAGGGCGACTGCACTGAATTTTCCCTCGACCCCCACACCTAGCTCAACCGTTCCAGTATTTCGCCTTCGTCCGCGGCTTGCCATGGCAGCGTATATCAACCTTAGCTTGCAAGGTACGTTGCCATTATAATACAGTCATAAATGGCCTGTACTTCTCACGAAATACCAGGGACGGTCTATTTTGCTGCACATCGTTCTGCCGAAGACGGCGCCATGCTGCAACTGTATTCAAACAGGCTTGTGGGCGTAGTAAGAGGTGCGTAATACCATCATCGCCCTGCATAGGCGGCAAAAAGCGCTCATGGACGTAGAATCCACCTTTGATGTTTTGTACTCGAGTGTTGCCCGAGATTGGCATCAGCAGGACGACGTCGTTACACCCTTTAACGGCCGCCGATGGATTCACGTTGGAGCGGTTTGGACCTTTGACCTGGATAGCGCCATCCTGCGATTGGACAAGAGAGATCGCAACCTTTGGGTTCCTCTCGACCTTGTTTGCCAGCGTTCCATAACCATTTCCAATTTCAAGCCTTACGAACTACCACAGACACTCGCCAAACACTCCTTACAATCCGTCTACCCAGCGCTGTGCTGGAAAATGAGATGCAAGGGAATCGACCTGCGGTACCTACAGCGGCGCAAGGTTTTAGTCTCCAGGATACTCGTCGACTTTGCGTTCCAGTAGAGGCACGTCCTCTGTGGTCGTTACAACAACTCTACGTTTTGAAGGCTTGCCTATGCTATCGTCAGGATTGTCACCCTGGACTTTACCGTCGAAGAAGCAACGCTCTCACGCCAGGGCACTGGCGGCTTCTTGGTCTGGATAAACAACCTCCCAGAGTGGGACTTTGCAAGTGGAGACATTGTCAGGGTCGGTGGGACGTCCATCGTTATATGCCAGCATGCTCCACATGCCGTCACGTTGGTCCGAAAGGATTTCGCGAAGCAGATCCAGTCCACTCCCGGTTCGGCGGACGAAAGTCTCACTTACCTTGTACTCTCGGTGCAGGAGCTTATCCTGTATCGGATAAACAGCGAACTCGAAAGATATACGGAACCCAAGCGTCTATTCGATGGGACGGGTCCTCCTTCTGATGAAGCCATCGAGCTCCTTCTCCAAGCCACGCAGACCAGCGCCCCTACGGCATCTCTTCGCAAGCTCCCCGTTGAGCTGCAGAATGCGATCCTTGACAAGGTATCAGCGGGACCAATTGAGAGAGCTAGGGTTGGCTGCCTGCTTGACGCTGGGTCAGTTTTTGCATGGAGATGCGGCAACCGAAACATTGAAAGGGAAGAAGGTCGTCGGTCTAGAACGCCTTGGACTCCCGTGGAGTCGCATATTTGGTTCGGTGGCTACCCTAGTGGTACAGCATACAAGTAAACGTGTTCGAAACGCACATTGTAAGATAACAGTCTGATCTACCGATCTATCGCACAGTAGGAAGCTTGACCATTGCATTGGCTATCGATATGTCGTGAGTCGTACTCCCTAGATATTAGGCAGGATGACCAGTACATGTTTCAGATCACACTAATCGTGGATACCCCTTACAAACCAATAGAGAATCCGAAATATCTCCCTTCGACGATCACCCGATATTGGCTGTACGATATTCATCATACCCATTGACAATAGGCTGTCAATGAGACGCGCCATGATTTTATCGCCCCTATTCTAGCGGAAGTCATCAGCTTTTTCCACCGCTGGTGATAGAATCTTGCTGGCATCGACTCTCGGACCGATCTCCTATTCAGCTGGCTCGGACGCAACCGTCTTCAGCAGGACTATGGCCTGAGGCTGCTCAAGTCCCGACTCCAGGACTTTACCGACGTCGTCGAATCTCCACCCGAAAAGTGCCTAAAAGGCACGCATGTTGAGTGAGTCTTCCAAGGTTCTTGCAGGTTCTACACCAGCTTCAGAAGCTTGGCTCTCCGTTTGGACGGAGTAATCGCCGTATCATAAACGGACCGCCAGCTACGCTGTGGAAGAACAAGGCGGAAGAGGAGTTGCTTGGATCTGACGAGTAGATGAGTCTGCCATCCGCTTGGATTTGATGTTATCATGCTGCAATAGCAATATCGAGGTAGCTAGGACACGATAGCTGTTCACTTGTTGATACTTCCTAGCTATCTTCGATCTTTCACATCCTTCAGTCTATCACACTTGGATGTCAAGCGCTATCAAACGATCTGTCCGGCTCTCGACTCATTATTGGCTGAGTGAGCATTCTGAGAGAAAAACGCTTTGGGTGATTCGCTGCCGATCGAATTCAAAGACTTTTCAGACTACATAGAAGTTGATTTGCAGCTATGCATCATCTATGACGCCCGGGTTTATAAGAGGTCGAAATCTTCCTATGAGACGGCATTTTGATTGGCGGGATAACGTTTCGTATATTCAAGGCAGAAACTCGGGCACACGGAGGGATTTTTTTCAAATATGGTTATTATTACAAGGTTGGTTAGGTCGTTACTTAGACCCATCGTGACTGACACAGTCTCCAAGCGCAACCTCATCTTGAAAACTGGCCCTATAGAAGGACCCCAGGGATCCTCCGAATCTGAATCACATTCTAATCTTTTTCGAGACCGGCTAGCGCGCCGGTATCTTGTGTGGGCATATTCTACCGAGTTCTTGCCATCACGCTGAGTTGAACTCCCAGAAGTCCGATCTAGTCTGATCCCCTCCGATTCCAACATTCAGGTGAGCTCGACAAGATTTCCGCAACACCCCCTGTTGCTTATAGAAATACAAGATGTGCGCCGACCAGGTCGCCCATTTCGCTTGCGTAGCGAAACACATACAACGCGGAGAGCACCCGCTACGAAAGAAACATATCGCGAAGTCAACGGAAGCGCGACGTAACAACCGTCCAGTATGCGTTTCTCCGCGGCCTGAAGAAGACGATAATGGGAATGACGAGGACGACAAAGAATTTCCCGAATGTCGTGGGGAAACACCGTCAGAAACTCCGTGAGCAGCCTACCATTAGAATCCTAGACACCGAGTCGAACAAGACGTGGAACAGATGCGAAAAAGTACTAAGCAAAGCACTGCATGGCACTTTTCAATTCCACGAATATCTCTTGCTCCTCGCGAGCTCCCCAATGATACATGGCATAGTACTCCCTGGCATGTAAGCCATCTTCAAGTTACCTGATCCATGTCGAAGTCTGGAGTCGCATGGGAGAAATCATATCCCTTGGTAGATACTTCTCCATTGAACGGACGATGGGAGATTCTTTCGCAGAATATCCTCGCTGTCGTATTCTGTCGATCTTGCGGGTTGCCTGGAATATCAGCAACCTGAACCCAGAGGATGATGCGAGCTGGACGATCATCGCCCTTCGCGAACGCTATAGCATTGTCTGCGTGATCTTCGAAAGCTGAAAAGATTTGCGGAGAGAGTATTGGGAGGTGCGTCCGTTGTTGTCGAAACGAATCGTGGTGTAATCAGCGGCTCAGAGTCGAACCGAAGAAGAGGCGCATGCGGACGAGAATTGAAAGGATGTGAGCTTGAGGGGGCTGGCAGCGAGAAATCGTAGGACAGAATGACTCGTGGGATCTCGAGAGTCAAAGTTGCTGGTAAATTGAGGACAAGTATAGAAGATGAAGACATTATCATGAGCACTCAACCTCGCTTGGATTCTATTTTTGCCCCTCTACGGTTGCCGCACCTTATAGATTGCTAAGCATTGGCTACAGCTTGAAGAAAAACAGCAAAACTAAAGCGGAGACATGCGCCACCCAAGCTGAACGAGCTTCCTGCCCTCCCTACCCTTCACAACTTACCATCTCACTGAGTACAGTTTGCTCCCCGCCTCTCACCGTCCTTTACAACTCACTCAATTCGCTGCCCGCCTCTCCTCACTCGTTATAACTTGCCTCCTCACTCTCTACCCTCTCCGCCTAGCTTTACCGCGTCCTCAATATGCATCTCGAGTAGTCAGCTAGCCGTTAGCATTGATAGCGGTCCCACAGATTTGCCCAACTGCATACTCTTCTTACTGCTCGATCTGATCCTGAATGATGCTCCGCAGAATTCCATGGGGATAACTCAAGTCGCTGCATGGGAGGCAAGTGACAAAGTAAGCTACCCACAAAAGCCATTCGAATAGGGAACAGATAATACGCTTCTTCGACTTCATTGAAGGCACCCAATAGGTCATAGTCTTCGTTTTCTGGTATGCCCTGATTGGAGCAGATCCGAAGTCCCTCGGCTGCTACGGGCGGAGCTCGCAAATCATGCGAATTGAATCGCGCCGTCTCTGCGAAGCTGTCGCACGCGTTGTGCTTAGGTCCTCTGTCGGTTGCTAGGGCGGCACGGAAGCACGAGAAATCTACCTAACAAATCGAATGCTTCTTCTATCGCTTCCTGAGCAACAAGTTTTCATAGTCTTCAGAGCTGCACCGGCCTAGGAAGAGACCCTCCGGTAATCTAGCGATGATACGTGTCCAAGGCCTCAGACCTCTAGTGAGACTAAGCTGAGGAAACTGCAAGGTTGCGACCGATTGGACCGAGTGGCACGAGTCCTCGCGCTTCAAGATGGTTCCGACCGTCGTTAAGCCGCTGCGGAGAGTCGGGTGCGCAAGTAAGTTCTCGATATAGCGGCGTAAACCGGCTGATGGCTATATGAAACTGCAGACTTCTGATGGTTCAATGAGGACATCTCGTAACGATACCACTCAAGCCCCTCGCTGTCGCCCATCCATCATCCTGCATCACATCGAACGAGAAAAGACCGGGATCAACCTCGTGATCATATAATAACAGCAGATTCATGCAGGACAACTTGCCGATGCTCTTCCCTTCAGGCGGAATCGTCGTCTATATCGGCATCGCGATTCAATGAACAAAGCCGAAAAGAACGCAGGAGATTCCGAGCTCCAAATCACCGACAGGATAAATCAGTGGAGAAGATCATTGAAGGCTCAAACACCGGCTTTCTGATTTTTGCTATGATAGCCCTCGTTCCTGAACTTCAGCTGTTGATGGAGCACGAAATTCTACAGCCACCATGTAAGATCCCCCTCCATAGATCTTTTACAGACCCTTACAATGGGATCAACGGCTCAAATACCCTGTCGGCGGCCCTGAAAAGGCGGATCGCAACTCTCATCGCCACATTGTCGCTACAATCTGCATGCGAGCTCGGCGCGCGCGATCCTGACTTCGCATGGCCCGTCTTCCGCGCCTTCTGGGCCGAGCTCACTAAGCCGGGCCTGGGCCGGCCGCCGGTGATGACTAGCCGACAAATCCCCTCCATTTTCGCCACCGACTGCCGGAGCAGCGCAGGGAACACTACATACTGAGCATTGGTGCGTATGCCATCGCATTGCTAGGCTGGAGGGCGGTGTTGTATTGATTGCTAGTGAATTCTGAGTCCACCAAAATCCTTTTTTGCTTTGAGACATGAGCGTTTGTGATAGCAGTCCGAGCGCGTGGACCAGCTTCACGTCGGCGGAGAGGTACTCCGTGGGCCCTTCCAAATCATCTAGAAAGTGCAACAGCAGATTGGACATGCCACTTACGCACACCTAAGGACCCGGCGCACTGGACCTGCCTGCGGCGAGGCTCGCCAGCCCGTCGAGCGCCAGCATCGGATAGTTGTCCTAGAGTAGCCAGACGGGTCGGTGTGACCATGGATGAACGTAACCATGGATGGACGTGTGCACAATCTCCCAGACACACTGATGCGATAGAGAAATGCAATCTTGAATTACGAATGCAAGTGTTCTCACGCGAAAATTGGAATCTTGCACGCCTTCCCAAGAGGCGACTGAAGTTACCATCGCCAATTCTAACATGTTCCTCCTGAAGCTTGCTGCAGCAGCGACAATGTGGCCCTGCACACGAACGCCACTCTAGCGGTCTACGTACTAGGCACTCAAGAGAACGAAGGAGCACAAGAAGGAACGGAATGCAAGAGGCAGGAAAGGCTGGAGCAGCAGGAGGGGTAGGCGCAAAACGGCAAGAACTGATCCACTCGGTGCCTTGTAAACGCTACCTCCGATTGGAGACCCAATAGTGGGTTCCAATTCTCGTCCGACCGTCGTTGTCACACCCTTCGCTAGGCAGCTGCTTCCGGGGTGGCGGTCAGCCGATTAAAAGCCCAGCTTTGCAATCGCGCTCCCACCTTTTCTCTTACTCCTCCACGGTCCTCACACCACCTCCATCACTCCCATCACTTCCACCCTTTCCACCATCTCCATCCTTTTCATCGTCTCCACCCTTCTCACCCTCTCTATCCTTTTCATCATATCCACCCTTCACGCCCTCTCCATCCTTTTCATCATATCCATCCTCCTCATCACTCCTATCACTTCCATCCTTTCCATCGTCTCCATCGGTTCCATCGATTTCATCAGGCTCCATCGGTTCCTTCATTTTCACCGCCTTCATCACTTCCATTCCTTCCATCACTTCCTCCACTCCCATCGTTTTCATCGCTTCCCTTATTTCCATCGTTCCCCTCACTTCCAAACAAGGGGGACAACGCTTGCACCATTGGCGTCATTCGTTGCCCACCCACATCTCCCGGTCGTCAGCCGGTTCAATACATCTTTCCGTCCTCTCGGTGGCTTCCGAGTATCCTCCTGGCACCTCGGGTCCCTCCCGAGGCGCCTAGCGAGTCGTCTCTTCCGGCCGAGTCATCAGCTCTGGCCGAGACAGCTCCGGCCGAGTCGTCTGCCCCAGCTGAGTCGGCTCCGGCCGAGTCAGCTCCGGTCGAGTCAGACCTCACCTCTGGTCTCACCTACATTCATTGCCATTCACAACACCTCAAAGGAGGAGACCCAGTCTCCGGCAGAAGGAGGAGACCCATTCCCCGGCGGAAGGAACCATTCTCGCATCGAGAATGAGTCCTTCGCCGGTGGTGTCCGGTCACACCCTCGAGTGTGCCGGGAAATGAACTTCGTCACCTTCTCACCATTCAAAGACGTGAGGAGATTCCAGTTTGCGGAAAAGAGCCGGTACTGTGTCTGCTGCTCCCCTCATTGTGCTTGTCATAAGACTAACGTTTCTTGGTGCAAAGCTTCTTCACTCATTCTTTTCAGCCAAACGTGGCCATCATTGTCGTCTGCCTATGTGCTCTTCTTCGACACAAGTCAGCATCGTCCAGTTTTGGAAAACCTTGCCAATGACCCCGCCCTTCTCCCACAAGTCAGCATCGTCCAGTTTTTGGAAAACCTCGCCGACGACCCCGCCCTTCTCCCACAAGTCAGCATCGTCCAGTTTTTGGAAAACCTCGCCGACGACCCCGCCCTTCTCCCACAAGTCAGCATCGTCCAGTTTTTGGAAAACCTTGCCGACGACCCCGCCCTTCTCCACCTCTTCCACCCTCAAGCAGAACCTCTTGCACGAACTATGGATACATCATTCAGTGTTGGACACTTTCCAGACGACGGACCTCGCGGCCGACGAATGCATTCTTTCCTCAGTACACCCTCAACCAGGACATCTTGCACGAGCATCATTCAGAGTGGGACACTTTCCAGATAGCGACCGACGAATGCTTTCTTCCTTCGACCCCACGCTCAACCACGACATCTTTCCACCTCTCCCACCACCTCACAATGGCGGATCCGGCCGCCGGCGAACCCGTCCTTCCCGTTGCTTTTCTCGCTCCCAACTAGGGCCTTTTGCACGCGCTATGGGTACATCGCTTAAACCCGTCACTCCGCCAGCCAGGACCTCTTGCACGAGCTATGGGAACATCGTTCAGTGTTGAACGCTTTACAATGGCGGATCCCGCCGTCGACGAAGGCGTTCTTCCCTTTCTCCTCATCTAGCGAAGCCCATCTGAGGGGAGCATGGGGTAACACCAGGTTTGAATGGCACACTAGCAAATAGATTTCTCGCCAGGAAAGTCATTTCATTGCCACGCAAGCGTGTCTGCAAGCATGGACATAGATCTTTTCCCCAGTGAACCCTTACGTCTTGTCCACTCCACTCCGCTCCACCTCAATACAAAATCCATGTTTCTTGTCACAGCATCCGAAGCGGTCGAGAAGTGAATGTGAAGTAGCTCGTCACTTGTGCGAGAGGATGGTACCGTGGAAGTTCGACGATTCCAGCCGTCGATGCCCTCATGCTAGATGACGGAAAACGTTTCCCTGCGTGTGTTTCATCATTTGCTTCCTACAATTCGTTGAAATTGAGTCTCCATATTTCACTATAATTGAGTGTCTTCATCGCTTTGCAAGTCAAAGCAGAGGGTTCGTCGTGGCATTGCTCGTACGAGAGTAAGAAAGAAAAGGAATCGAGACTGAAAGACAGAGGAGAGTGAGGACTCTGACCCTGAGCATGTAGCGGATAGTCAACAAAACATTATTCCAGTCGAATTTAAGCCCGTCATTCATGCCCACTTCAATTAAGATCTTAATACCCGCGCTTGTTTGGTGCATGTCCCTTTTCCACTAAACCGATAACGCAATAGAGGCCGATTCCGCTCCTGTTCTTCGACAAGAAGTTGGACATTCTCGCGCACGAATAGCACATTCCTGCGCTAACCCCGGCAACCCCAGGAATCGTCGCCAGATAGCCAATCGCCATCGCCCAGTCGCCTGCGGACGAGCAGCAACAACACCGCCTCCGCTTCTCGCCCCGCCGCCGAGCCGGGGTGCAGCCGCTATCGCGGATCCGGCGGTCAACCCCTGTGGAGTTGAAGTGTGTTCTATGCACATCCCCCCTGATAACGTAAGCGAGTCTAGGCACGCCAAGCAGCGCCCTTCCCAGGCCACGCTTAAGCGAGACACACGAATCATCACAGCCTCCGTGGCCAATCGGATCGCAGCCCAGGGATACTCCGTTCTCGACACGAATCGTCGCCGTCGCCTTCTTCTCCCTCCCCAGGCTTTCGCTCGTCCCCCCCGCCATGGGGCGCTACCTCACCGCCCAGACCGTCGCCCTCCTTGTCCTCACCTCCCTCTACTCCACCTCGGCCGTGCCCACGTCGGCCGCCATCGCCGTCCTGCGCTTCCTCACTGACCGCACCCTGCTCGACGGCCAACCTCCTTACTCCAACCCGACCTCGTCCGTCGACGACGAAGACGCCGACAGCGATGGCTACCCCACCTCCACCCCCGCCGACTTCCACGCCCTGCTGGGCAAGCTTCAGTCCACCAGGCCCGGAAGGACGGTCCACGACCTCTTCGTCGACGCCTTGTGGCGCATCGACAGCATGGCCGCCTTGAACGCCTTCTTCGACGGCCTCCCCGACCTGATCAAAAAGAAGACGAGGCGAGACTTCGATTCCGAGCTGGACTCTCCGGAGCCCCCGCCCGGACCGCCGCTGTTCCCCCTTATGGGGGGCGGCCAGGAGCAGCCGCCGAGCTCCGGGCGGGGAGACGGCGCCGGCGCGCGCATCTGGCTGTTGCACAACTCGCCCCTGGGATGCTTCGTCCGCAGAGCCCACGCCGAGTTCGCCCGGCTGCCCTTCCACGGGGCCGCCGTCTTGTGGATGGCACTTCAGCGCTTCCGCATCCGGGTGCCGGCCGTGCCGAGAGCAAGCCACGTCGCCGACGTTGACGATAGCTCGGATCGCGCCGCGTCGCGGAAGGCCCTCTGGAGCGTCGCGTACGCCGGCGAGGGCATCGCGCCCGGCGACGAGACGAGCCCCGACGTGCTCCGCCAGGGCATGGTCAGCGACACGGACGTCGAGCGACTTCTCTACTTCGCCGTGTCGCGCCTCGAGAGGCTCGGCAACCGCGTCCCCGACGCCATGAAGGCGCGGATCGAGCGCATGCTGGACCCGTCGGCGCCCGCGTCCAGCCTGCTCCATTTCGTCCGCTTCTTCGACGCCTGGCGCGCCGGCGACCGGACCTCGGCCTTCGACCACCTCCATCGCTACTTCGACTACACCATGCAGACTCCGGCCGCCGACCGCACCAACTACCAGTACGCGCTGCTGCACACGGCCATTGTGCAGGCCGACTTTGGCTGTCTGGGAGAGGCCGTCTCGGCCATCAAGGAGACCATTGCCACGGCGAGGGAAAACCACGATTTGATATGCTTGAACTTCAGCCTGGCCTGGGTCGCGCATTTGGGCAAGGCATATCCGCGGCAGATGAGGGACGCGGGCGTAGGCGGTCTTATCGGTGGCGGAGGGTCCGAGAGGGATGGAATCATGTTCTTGAAGGCCAAAGCGCGCGAGAGCCAGATGTGGGGGTTGCTGAGTTCGTCCTTATTAACGGAGGCGAGGATGGAGCTGGCCAACGGAGGGAGCGTGGCCAAGGCCATCGAGCTCGTTCTGCAGGCCCAGCATCTCATCGTTACCTGGGATACCAAGGAGAACGTAGGGACGAGTATGCTGATGATGGCGTCCATCTTTAGCAGACTAGGTTCGTTCCAACTCTTTTCTATCCTAAGTTCCTTTCTGGCCTAAGTTCAGGGAACATGATCGTTTACGTTCGTTGACGGCGATAGGACTCGAACATTTATCCGACCTTTACTGCGAGATGCTTCTCGAGAACTACGCCCACACCACTCCTCTCGAATCGACCCTCAATGCCGTCTGCCGTCGTGCCCTATCCGTAAGCCACCCTCTCTCAACTTCTCTCCCCCCTCCTCCTCTAGCGCCCCCTCGCCACACGCTCCCCAGCCATCTAACCGGATCCAGATGGCCCAGTCGGGCGACACGAAAGCCGCCCTCGCACTCCTCTCGGCCTTCTCCCCGCGCGTCGACCGCACCCTCCGCCTCCACCAGCTGTTCACGACACAATCGGGCCTCATCCGCGTCCGACAGGCGCTCCGGGCCAACCGCCTCCAGGAAGCCTCGGCCCTCCTGCGCGCGCTGCGCGGCGCCCCGACGACCTCCCCGGACGCCGCCTTCCACGCCGCCTGTCTCGAGACCGACTGCCAGCTGCGCGCGGCGCGTCCGCACGCGGCCATGGCGTCCCTCGCGCGCCTGGTCGACCAAGCCCAGGGCGCCGACGCCGACGTCCTCGAGCGGGTGACGCTGCTGGCGCTGAAGGCGAGGGCGTTCGCGGCGGCGGGGGAGCCGGCGGAGCGCGGCTTCGGCGTCGCGGCGCGGGCGGCGGCGCGGGCAGCGCGGGCGGGCTGCGTCGGACACGGCCTGTGGAGCGGCACGCTCGAGCTGGGCGGCGTGCTGGCCGGGCTGGGCGAGTGGGCGGCCGCCAGGAGGCTGTGCGTGGCGGTGCTGCCGCACGCGCTCGAGGGCCGCGACCCCGGCTTGGTGGCCTCGCTGTACGCCCTGCTGGCCGACGCGGAGATGGGCGAGGCGGCGGGCCGGCCGGGGCCCGGCGGCGGCGACGCGCCGGCTCCTCCTGCGGCCCAGCAGCAGGCGCCGTTGGTTTCGGCGGCGGATGTGGCCGTCGAGCGGGCGAAGTGCTGTGAGCGATTCCATTCCTCCTCGCTCTTCCCCTCTGCCGTTCGCCTCCCCCTCTTCCCTTCTTCCGTTCGCCTTCCACCCTTCTTACTTCACCTCTTTCCCTCTTCCCTTCACCTCTTCCCCTCTTCCCTTCGCCTCCCCCCTCTCCCCCTCTTTTACGCTTCCCGCGGTGCTCGAGCTAACACTTGGACAAGACTTCAGCCGCGTCGAGGATCTCGCCGGCATGTGCGACATGCAAGCGAAGAAATCGTTAATCGCGCGGGTTCGAGGAGACTACGAGCGGGCGGAGGACTGCGCGCAGGAGTACCTGGCGCTGTCGCAAGCGTTTGACGGGGGGCTGGAGGAGGAAATGGCCAAGACGGATATCATTGAGGTTTGAGGGATTGGCTGGTTTATGGCGTTTTCTTTTTTTTTCTGTTCTTTTTTTTTCTCTTTTTTTTTTTTTGGCGGGCAGTTCGAGCGAGTCGAAACGTCGAGCGGGAGTATCTTTCTTGAAGTGGTATGCCTTCGACGAAATGATATTCCCTTTGGTATGTACACAATGCTTGGGCTCGGAGTGAGGGAGCGGCCAAACTTCAAGCCTCCGCGCTCCACTCCTGTATCTCATGCAGAGACTCGGACTCTGGCGGCCAGGTCCGACTGTTGTTGTCGGGAAGTGCTCGTTCGGGCGGCGGGCCGGGACGCGCCGCGGTCGGGCTTGTCCGGCGCCGAGCCCCGACGCGCCCGCAGGTGCTCGGCGAAGCGTCGGGCGGCGCGGCCCCGGTCTGCCGGGTGCAACGCGCCGCTGCGACCAACACACAGATACTTATCGATCGGTTGTATTATCCGTACTTCTAGCTCTACAGCACTTACCATCTGACCGTGTAACATATGCTATTTACACCTTAAAAAATCATCCTGCTTTGTTTTTCGTGCGAAAATTTAGGTTTGCAGTCAGATAGCGTCCTACCTATGCCAAATAATCCTCAAATTCATTCTCTTGAAATGGCTAATACAAACGCTCCTTCCCCTCCCTCTGCTACCGCTAATACAGCTAACTCTCTCTCTCTCCGCCAGGTCATGTCGGCTCCGGCGCCAGACGCAGTCGCCTTCTGCGGTTCCCCCGCGGCCGTCCAGACGCTTCCGTTGGAGGCTTCGTCGCGCCCGGCGGGGTGTCAATCTCGCAGTCTGCGACGGGCTGCGCTCGCTTCGCTCGACGGGCCGCCCGGGGGCGACTGAAGACGTACATGGGCGCTCAGCGGTGCTCATAAAAGGGCCGGCTACGACGTGATTAAAGCGAAATTTCTAGTGGAGCGTGGCGCGAATGAAGGTGCAGGTCGTGACATTATTCGCGGATGGAGGTGCCGTTGTTCGCGTGCAGATGTGCCATTATTCGCGGACGGAGGTGCCATTGTTCGTGCGCGAGTGCGTCCAAATTTCAATCCTCTTGGAGATTTTGATTCTCCTAGAGACAAGCGTACGACCACTCGGCAGAATCAACCAGGCAACTGACCACGCCGCACCGTACCACTGCAAAAGCTTGCGTCTCCAAGCGATTTGCGCCAGAGCTCAACTCATTTATTAACGTAAAAGACATCGACGTTCGTCGGGGCGTGTCGCTTGCAGACGCAGACCTTTGCCGAGTCACTGCACGTAGTATGCAGAGAGCGCACGCCAGGAGGGCAAGCCCCGAAACCGCACTCCGCACGCAGCCTCGTTCCGCTCGAGGACTCCGCCGCGACACCCCCGTCCCGCCCACAATCCCAGGGTCCCGACGGCGCGTCGCCCGCCCTCCCTCGCCTTGCCTGGCGCTCGGCCGTCGCGCCCTTCGCGCCGCCGTCCGGGGCCCGTTCGAGGGTGTGCAGGCCGCCGCCGGCAGCCGCCTCAGGCCGCCGCGAACCCGTCCGCTCGGCCCGGCGTCGCAGGCGCCCCCCGGCCGGCAGCCCGAGCTATTGAGCACTGAAACTTTTTTTCTTGCACACGCATCGGGTTAGTGCCCCCTGGCACAGCAAGTCAGGGAATGCGCGAGCGGAGTAACGCAGGCTGCTGCCTGCTGCGCCTTGGAAACGCGTGGGTCCTTCGCTCATGCCGATGCGAAAGTCATCAGCCTCCCTGCCAGCCCACTACATCTGCTAGTGCTGACTCGTGCCAGCCACCGAACTATCGCTTGCATACATACTAATAATTGGTTTATTCTCATCTTATCTTTACCAATTCATTACGTCTGAAGATGCCACCAATCACCCGTGGAGTTGTCGCAATTGCTAGAAAGTTTACTCTTTCCCCAAGGACCATGGCAACGCTCACCAAAGGACAGACCTTACGTGGAAAGAAGTGGGATTATCGAATAATCGAACCTATCAGAGGAGACGGCACCCACAGCGCTGCGGTGTTCAAAGCCAGTGTGCTATCAAAAAACGATTCTACATGTGATCCAACCTGGTCAGCTATCTTCGGACGAGCTACTACAAGATCAAAAGCTAATATTTTTGATTAGGGCGGTCATCAAGACGGCTCTGCCAAGTGATGGGGATGCCCAGCAGAACCTCAAGCGTGAATATGACACCTATTGCCTTCCTGAAGTCGCCAATAGCCCGTACTTCCGAGAAATGTACGATGGTATCGACAATCCGCATAATTCCGATACCGATGCAACCGAAACCACTTCATTTCTGGCTCTTGAATGGCTGGACTCGACGCTAGCCGATCTTCGATATGCCGATGTGGTGTTCAACTACAACATCATGAAGGTTATAATAGAAAATATGCTGTCCAGTTCTGACGTACTAGACCGTCAACGTCGCGTCAATACGGGCAAGGTACCCATTCTCAAGGAGAACTCTCACTGATCAATTTAGATATAAAACCTGTCGACATCTTGCTCTCCAATGTCGACAGTGGTTGCCCTTCTGTTAAGATAGCGGACTTGGGACTTGGTATGGGAACCTCACCTGACCTAACAGAAATCTCCTGACTGACACGTCTTTAGTATATGTGGATGGCACTTGCTCTTCTGTTCAGCCTCTCGCGATGCGTGCCCCTGAAGTTTACGAGGGTCAGCCATGCGTCGATCGCTCTCAGACTTGGGCATGTGCAGCGACATTGTTTTGCTGGATGAAGCCTGGCATCTTAGGTGCTGCAGGTAGCCCACACCCTCTCGCTGATGAGGCCTGGTGCATTGCAAAGATTAGACGGCTCTTCCCTAACTGGTCGCCCTCACCTACCGATGACTCTCTTCAGCAAAGCATATTTAGATCTAGCGAAAGATTCATCGAGAATCCTCGACCCGACCTTAAATCAATATCGTCGTTAGAGGATGAGATGCAGGCTATAGATATGTTACCTGAAGTGAGGGACTTGCTTCGTTATCTATTTGTTACTGATCCAAACCAAAGGCCTTCTGCTGCAGAGGCGCTAGCGTCCACATATTTTCAGAATTTGGCAAAAAAGGCTCATGCTTGCTCAGAGTAGATGGTATGGTGCTCTGAAAGCCTGTGAAGACAGTTCAGTGGCAAAATAAATCATGTACTTCTCTCATTGGCCGCCGTCGACAGTGTCATCGACAACCCTGCCCCGAACGGGTCCCCGGACGGCGGCGCGAAAGGCGCGACCGCCGAGCGCCAGTGCAAGGCGAGGGAGGGCGGGACGGGAGTGTCGCGGGGAGTCCACGAGCGGACGAGGCTGCGTGCGGAGCGCGGTTTCGGGGCTTGCCCTCCCGGCGTGCGCTGTTCTTGACATCGACGAGCGAACGGCCATGGCAGCTGGCGCGGCATTGGCTCTGCACACAACGTGCAGTGACTCGTCAAAAGGTTGCGTCTGCAGGCGACACGCCCCAACGAACGTCGGTGGCTTTTCAAGTAAAATTCTCGCACGCTCAATAAAGGTACTATCGAGGTCTGCTGTTGAGGCCGTGGCTAGGGTTGGTGCTCCCAGCTGGCTCGCGCTCCCTCCCTCCTCAATCTATATATAAGGCATACTGTTAGCGGGCCAAGCGAGACCCAAGGGCAAATAGACGTGTGAATCAATAGCAAATTACGATGGAAGCACGATGAACGGATGCCGCAAGGACGCGGTGCGGATGTATTGCAAACCGATCGCTGAGGGTGGAAGCCCTCAGCTTCTTCGCCGCCATCTAAGGAGAGAGAGCATCACGTGTGCTAGTGTTGGGGGCCTTTCCCTATGGAAAGGACCCAGGCCATATCCTTTCAACACCATGGCAACACATACGAGGAGAGGAAGGATAGGCCGTGCGGCCTTCCTAGCAAAAGCCAAAGTCCCACAATACCCAACCGGACAATGTCAGCGCAGAGGAGGAAACCAGACGCCCAGGCATGCAATCGTACACTGCAGGGCACACAGCGCAAGCAGGAGGCAAATCAGGGATGGAAGAGGAGGAATAGACTACAGGAACACGCTCACAGATCCAAGATGGGCAGCAAGGGTCACGAGGTGGCTGATTAGGAATGCTGGCCTCCAGCAGTTCCAGCTAGGGGCACCACCACCCCCAGCCACGGCCTCAGCAGAAGGCTGCGAGTAGTAAAGGGACAAGGCAGACAAAGTGAAACAGGTTTTCTTCCCCAGGGTTTCGCCTGTAAACAAAACAGATAGAGGCTCCCCATAGGCACAGGCTTGCAAGGGCGTGTGAGGTAATAATAATAATAGGTAACCCCGCCGTTTTTATACTACACGTTGCTGAATACGTTGAGTTTTGGTGTAAATCGCTTAGAGACGCAAACTTTTGGTACTAGTTTGACACGGTTGGGAAGCGCCTTCCATGAATGGAAGGCGCACGTGATCGGGGTTGGATCCTTGTAGGATCCAACCCCGACCCAACTCTTAGATAGCAACTCATCCAATCTTATCCATATTCTGCCGATCGTGCACTTCGTTGACCTGATCTGAAATCAACCATCTAGTGAGATTCACATCTCCACCATTTGCTCCGCCTGCCAGAAGGCAGACCGCGACACAGTTACCTGGTTGATTCTGCCGAGTCGTATGCTTGTCTCTAAGGGAATTAAAATCCCCAAGAGAACCGAAATTTGGATGCACTCGCGCACGAACAATGGCGGATCTGCACGCGAACAATGGCACCTCCGTCCGCGAATAATGTCACGGCCTCTCCGCACCTTCATTCGGGCCCACTGAGGCCGCGCCGGCTCGACGCCGTCTCAATTACGGCTACGGCCGCCCCGTTACGGCGGCGCTACAGCCCTCTTACGGACACGCTGGCAGCGCCACGCTCCACTGGAAATTTCGCTTCAATTGCGTCGTAGCCAGCCCTCTTATGAGCACCGCTGAGCCCGAGCAACAGGCCGGATGCGGAATGTCCGGGCTAACTATAACCCCGGGCGGCCCGTCGAGCAAGGCGAGCGCAGCTCGTCGCAGACTAGAGCATTTGCACCCCTCACCCAATCAAACTGCTCCATCTCCGGCCAGCATGCCGTCGCAGACGGACGCGATGAATCCTCCAGCAGAAGAGTCTGAAGCGACCAAGTTCAACCGGATGGTCATGAGGAAACTGCAGAAGGCGATTGCGTCTGATGCCGAAGTCGACATCACGTCGGTGATCCCTCGATTGTACTCGGAACAACTGGCTGCTCGCAAAGTCCACGGTCCAGGTTCCCGTTGCTTTGGTGTTTTGGCAGATCCGGCTGACGTAGTCTAGCGCAAAATGACGATGATCCAGCTCCGAAGGGCCGGGAGGTCGAGGAGCCATCGCAGTTCTCGAAAGGTGACTTGCGGAGCAATTTGAGCCGGCATGCTTCGCCCGAGGTGCTGTTCCCGTTGGCAGAGTCCGTGAAGACAATTCTCGGCTGTGACGAACAGAGCCCATCGTTTGCCGACAATTTGGTCCGAATGGCTCGTGAAGCCGAGACCCTGTGGGAGCCAAGGTGGGCCGGATTGAAGATGGTGCTCAGGTGCGGCTCAAACATTGCGCTCAAGATCATGATGATCATGGACGACACCACCGAGTACACTTCTCTGCAGTACCTTCGAGAGAAGAAGCCAACCGTTCCAGTGCCCGAGCCGCTCGGGCTGGTACGTCTGGGAGATCCATTCTTGATGTTCATGTCTCTTAGTGCCGGGCCAAAATCTTGAGAAGGCTTGGCCTCGGCTGGATGAGGTGATGAAGCGCTCAGTCCAACATCAGCTCGACGACATGTTCACAGAGCTTCGAGCACTCCCATATCCGAGGGGAATGCCGCTCGGCGGCGTCGGAGGAGAGGGCTGCAAAGATCTCCGGCGACACGTGAGACGATCTGAAGCACCCATTTGGACTGTACAACAGTTCGACGACTGGCAATTCTCGAACCCTCACTTTGGAAGTCAAATCTACATCAATGTGATTAGACGACTTTCGCCTCCACTTTCGCAAAATGTGGTTTTCAGTCACAACGATCTTCGTACGGAGAATGTCATGGTCAGCATCGAGGATGGGAGGTGCGTCATTACCGGGATTGTGGACTGGGAATATTCTGGGTTTTATCCCGAGCACTACGAGTGTACCAAGGTGATGAACTCGATTCAGCCAAACGAAGATTGCGACTGGTTCCTGTTCATCCCAGATTGCATTTCGCCCATTGTTCATCCGCAAAAGTGGCTTCAGGACGCGGTCTGGTGGAAACATGTGGAATAACGGCATAGATCTCAATTGAAAAAATCGAGAAACTCGGAAGAAGCACACCCACAAGCAATACATACAACTCCCCGTTAACTTGTGGCAACCTGGCCTTTACATTGCGCCACGCTTGCTCTCCAACTCCTTTTTTTGTTTGACATAGGCTGGATCATTACCGGCATCGATGATGCATTCTTTCGAGTTGTCCAACGCGTCAGGGACAAAGTCTTGGCAATCTTGGAAACTGCCACTGGCACCATTGGATAAGCGCCTTGATTGTCACCCTGGCTGATGGCGAAGGTTTCGGGGCGCCGGTATTCACACGTAGAACTGAACCGACCATGTTTAGCACGTTCGGTCTCCTTTACTCAAAAAGTATCTCGGTGGTGATGCCGGCGCGGGTGCCGAGGGCCCGGCCAAAGGACTCCCGCTTCTGTCACCCGGGCGCACAAATCCATCATCCATCATCATGGCGCCGAAGCAGAGGAAAAGGCCGCCATCGCGGCCAGAAAACAAACTATCAAAAATCCCCAAAGGTTTGTCCCCGTTTTCTCCCCGCAATACCCACGACTCCACAACTAACCCACCTCCCCCCCTCTCCCCCCCTAGGCGCGCAAGTGCACAAGCGCCCGCTCCTCGGCCCGCCCGTGCCCTCGCCCCACGCGGCCCGCCCGGCGCCCAAGACGGTCTACGTCCGCACGCGCACGCCGCTCGTGTCGGCCCTCCGGCGGGTGCGCCGCCTCGTCGGCCTGGTCGACCGGCGCGCCGCGCAGCAGGCGGCCGAGCGGGCCAGGGCGCGCGGCGCGTCGGCCGAGCAGGTCGTGTGGGCGGCGGCGACGACGGCGACGACGGCGACGACGGCAGCGACGGCGACGACGACGGCGGCAGCGGCCGGCGAACACCGCCGGCCGAGCAGGGACGTCGGCGGCGAGGAGGTCCGCGTCCTGGCGGCCGGCAGGGCCGTCGAGAAGGCGGTCCGCCTGGCGGCGTACTTCCTGGCCCGGGACGACGTGCGGGTGGTGGTGCGGACGGGGTCGGCGGCTGCTATCGACGACGTGGAAGGGTGGACGGATGCGCTGGGTGCTGGGGATGAGGGCGAGGGCGATAAAGGCGAGAGCGACGAGAGCGACAAGGGCGAGGGCGAGGGCGGACGGAAGACGATGGAGCTCGATCGAGGAGGAGAGGAGGAGAAGGAGAAGGAGGAGGAGGGGGAGGAGGAGAAGGAGGAGAAGCAAGAGGAGCGCCGCCGCTGGTTCGAAGAGACCAGGATAAGGAGTGTCAGCGTCCTTGAAGTTGCCGTGTCCTTGCGGTGAGGCAACCGGTTCGCTGTCCTCGTGCTACGACACGCTTCTTCCTCTGTTTAGAGGCGTCGAATCACGGACAGCATATGTATCCGGCAAAATCCAGACCTTGTCACTGTGGAGTTCCACCGTAGAACCCGTCACTTGCACATCCACAAAGTGTTCACCGATTCCCTGCATAGACTTGTGCAGTGCATGGCTCGTTGAGCGCCTAGTCTAGCCAACAAGCCACCATGCTGCTCGCATTCCCTCGCATCAGTTTGCCGTGCATGATAATGAACTGCTGCTGCTCACTTGAGTCGAATGCGTGACAGGACAAAGAATTGCAATCGATCCAATCGTGCACAGCATGGACAGCATCGATTGCTTATATAATGGCAGGCCGTTCGCGGCAAGGCGCCGGGCTTGGCCTCACCAACCTCCCCGTACTACGCCGCCGCGCTTCTTCTCCTCCGCCTCTCCTCCTCGTCCTCGTCCTCCTCCGCCTCTTCTCCTCCTCGCCCTCCTCCTCCGTCCGCCGCGCCCGTCTTCGCACCCGGCGCCGCGCCCGCTCTCCTCGCCCGCCATCGCGACATGCAGCCTGGCCGACGCTGCTCCCGCCTTTAGCCACAGCCCCTAGCACCGAGCCCCCATCGCCAGCGTCGTCCCAGGCCTCGCCGTCCGCCGCCGCTGCCCGCGCCGCGTCGTGCCTCACTGGTCGGGTCGCCGGCCCTGCTCGAGGCCGCGCTTCGACGGTGAGGGCAGCGAGGCCGCCACCGCGCCGACACGATGCCGGGCTCCAACGTACCCCCGGCCGTGCCGCTGTACCCCCCGGCCCGGCGTCCGGGCGACTTCTATCACCACCACGGCCCGCCCCCGCCGGCGCAGTCGCCGGCCCCCTACGCGGGCTACCCGCACCCGCCGCATGGCTACCACCACCACCCGCACGCGCCAAACTTCGCGCCGCCGCCGCCGCTGCCGGCGTGGCACCCGGCCGCCTACCACCAGCCGCCGTACGCGCTGCCGCCCCGGCCGTTCGCGCCCCAGCAGCAGCCGGTCGTCGTGGCATCGCACCCGCATCCCCCTCCTCCTCCGCCGCCGCCGCCGCCGTCGCAATTCGCGCATCCCCAGTCGTCCGCCACGCCGCCCGGCTCGGCCGGTCCCTCGCCGCCGACCGCACGCGCCGCAACGCCACCTGTGGCGCCGCCGGCTAACACGCCGCCCGTGGTTCACGCGCCCCATCCCCCCATACCTCCGCCGCCGCCCCCCCAACAACAACAGCAGCAGCAGCAGCAGCAGCAGCAGCAGCAGCAGCTGTCGCCGTCGATGGCTTCTCAAGCTGTCGGCTCGCCGTCGGCCTCGACGGTGGCGCCGGTGCACACGGCGACCCCTCCGCCCCTTTCCTCTGCGCGGCAGTCCTTCTCCGGCCCCCTTGTACAGCCTATTGTGACACATCGCATGCCGTTTTATCCTAATGTTTGTCGTCGCCTCCTCCCCAATCCCCCCGCCAACCCCCTATTTTCCCTCCCTTCCCCCCGGGACTCTGTTCCCCCCGGCGGATAACCGAGACTAACGTGTCGCTCGACGGCTTAGTTACCGTGGTACTCGATGCCCGGCGAAGAGTTCCCTCCCAAGGCCCGCAAAGCTCGCCGCAGGCGACGCGGAACCGTCCCCGTCTCCGCCGAGCCGCTGAAGCTCCCGTCCAGAGGCCAGGCCGAGGAGCAGGAGGCGCTCCAGGGGCCCGCAACGACCGACCAGGAGCAGCCCGACGGGCAGCGGTCCCCGTCGTGGATCTCTTCGCACACCATCACGCCCGCGACGTCGAAGGCGCCCTCGGAGACGGACTCGACGCTGCCCACCACGCCTTCCTCCGCCCCCGCTCGCCGCGCCAATCCTCACGCCCAGGGCCGCGCCGCGATGCGCCCCGCCGTGCCCCTGGTGCCCATCGCGCCCGCCGTGCCGAAGTCCAAGGCGGCGCCCGGCTCGCGGCCGTCGGTGGAGGACAAGGACAAGGTCGAGGATAACAAGGTCGAGGATAACAAGGTCGGGGATAACAAAGTCGAGGATAACAAGGTCGAGGATAGCAAGGTCGAGGACAAGGCGAAGGAAGCCGAGCCGCCCAACAAGGCCGCCCCCGTCCAGCAGCCGCAGGAAAAGACCTTGAAACAGCCCGAGGAAGGCGAGGGAGCTGCGGCGGAGACCGCTTCGCCGCCGTCGGCGCCGAAACCGACGCCCAAGCCGGCGCCCAAGTCCTGGGCCGACCTCTTCTCCAAAGGCGCCGGCGGCTCGTCAGCGGCAACGTCGGCGGCCAACGGCTCGGCCTCGACCAACGGCTTCGGCGTCAGCAAACCGGGCTCGTTGGGCGAGGTTCTCAAGCGGTACGCTGTGGATTCCGGCCGCAAGGTTCCATTTCTAGAGCCCCGCGGCCTTGTAAATACGGGGAACATGTGCTATATGAACTCTGTAAGTCCTCGCACCGCGAAGACCATTTGACAAGTGGCGCTAAAAGCGACAGATTCTGCAAACCTTGGTTTTCTCCGTTCCGTTCTACGACTTTCTCGATCAGGTGGGGAAGCAGACCACGCACAGCTTCAAGAACGAGACGCCTCTGATTGATGCCATGTAGGTAGTCTGCACATGGATGCCATCGAGCGTCGACGCTGACCGGCGCAGGATCATGTTCAAGAGGGAATACAGGGTGATCGATTCGGCCGCATCGGCTAAGCAGCTCAGGCTCCGGCTGAAGGACGCCGAGCTCGAGCAGTATGGCGATTCCTTCGTGCCTCAGTATGTTTACGACGTGATTCAACGGCTGCCTCGTTTCTCGACAATGAGGGTAAGTGTCACCGCGCGCTTCGGTTCGTTTCACATCGTGCTTACGCCTCACCAACTGCAGCGCGGTCACCAGCAAGACGCCGAGGAGTTCCTCGGTTTCCTCCTCGCCGGTCTACATGACGAATGTATCGAAGTGATGAACAAGTTACAGGTCGCCGCTGTCCCCGACGGCAGCGATGTCACGTCTGTCGCCAGCGACCAGTCCTCTCGCGCCGGCGTCGACGCCGGCTGGCTCGAAGTCGGACCAAAGCAAAAGGCTGCCGTCACCCGCCAATCGGGCACCAACCTCGAATCACCCATCACCAAGATCTTCGGCGGCAAGCTGCGTTCGGTGCTTCGCGTGCCCGGTCTGAAGGACAGCGTCACGCTCGAACAATATCAGCCGCTGCAGCTGGACATCGGCGCGCCCGAGGTGCACAGCATCACGGACGCGCTGCGCCACCTGACGATCCCGGAGACGCTGCAAGGGTCGTTCAACAGCCCGCGGGGCGCCAACGTCCGGGCCAAGAAGCAGGTCTTCATCGAGACGCTCCCGCCGGTGCTCATCCTGCACCTCAAGCGCTTCCAGTACGACGAGCGCGGCGGCACCCAGAAGATCTGGAAGCGCGTCGGCTACCCGCTCGAGCTCGAGATCCCCCGCGACGTGTTCCCGCTGCACAAGCGCGGCGCCATGGCCTTGTCGTCGGGCTCCGCCACCACCACCACCACCACCACCGTCGCCGCCCCCGGCCCCCCCGGCGCCCCCGCCACGTCCTCGCCGCTCCCCCACTACCGCCTCTCGACCGTCGTCTACCACCACGGCAGGTCGGCCCAGGGCGGCCACTACACGGCCGACGTGCGCCGCCAGGACGGCCGTGAGTGGATCCGGCTCGACGACACGGCGCTGCGGCGCGTGCGGGCCGCCGACGTGGCCGCCGCGGCGGCGCCGGCGACGGGCGCGCCCGAGGACGACGCCGGCGCCGGCCGGCAGCCTGGACGCCTCGCGGCGGCTGCGGCGGCGGCGGACCGGCATCGTCGCGACGCGAGCGCGAGCGCGGCGAGGAGCGGCAGTAGGAACGTGTTTGAGGTGGCGGGGCTGGGGGGCGAGGATGGGGACGGGGTCGGGGTCGGGATGGACAACGGGGCGGATGGGGCGAATGCCGGGGGGGATGGGGCGGCGGCTGCGGGTGGGGGGTGGAAGGAGGTTAATGGGGGGGCGGTGTCGCCGGGGAGCGCGGGGAAGGGCTCGCCCCGGGAGGGGGACGTGGGGGACGCTGCGGGGGTGAGGGATGGTAAGGTGGCGTATATCTTGTTCTACGAGCGGATTTGAGTCGAGGGGGGGCGGGGTTGGTTGGGGGGGTGTGTTGATGGGGGGGGAGGTGGTGATGGGGAGGTGGGGTGGCGGCTGGTGGAGGTGAGTTCCTGGGGGGGTGGGCCGGGGGAGGCTTGAGAGACAGAACGGAAGCGAATGCGCTGGGGGCTGTAAAGATGCTGGTTTGTATCTCCTGGATGGGGGCGCGTGTTCTCCTTGGTGGGGGCGCGTGTTCTCCTGGTTGGGGGATGCGTTCGCTCCTGAGGGGGAACGCGTGCGAAATATAGATGGATGTGTGGGGGAAGCCGGCGGCTCGAGCGGGGGAAACTGGGTTGTGCAGATGTAGCGGCTTAGGCGGCCAGCAAGCGGGTCTTCCTCTATCGGCTGGGCCTAGCCGGGAGGACCCCCGGCTTCGAACGCCTTTTCTGCGGGGATTCTAAAACTACTTGTTTGGGTTAGGGGGGGGCGCGTGCCTAAGGTGGGGCGGGATGATGTTGTATGTATGGGCACGCCGGGGGCCGGTTTCGAGAGAACGGCCCCGCGCAGATGTTAGCGTCAAAAGGGCGGCAGGCGCGTTCATTTTGTCAGTTTGGGGCTCTCGGTGGGAGAGTCGGCTTGGGACGCTTTTCTGCGAGGTCTTAAAAATTTACTTCTTAGTGTTGACGCCGCCAGCTTGGAGAATATCGTGAGCCTTCCTGGTCGGAGGCGGTGTTGGAAGACGGAGCTCTGGAGTTGGAGAGTCTGGGCTGTCGATGTGGGGGTCGTCGCTCAGAAGTCTCGTGCCGCCCTTGACGTCCTTGAGGAAGTCATTGACGCTCACGCCGCCCTAGGTGAACTCCATGATGACGAAGGGACCTAGACCGAGACGGCTTTGTGCCGCGATGCCCCGGGATCCGATTTTCGGAGCCGGTGTTGTGGTTTCATGGCGGATAAGATTGATGAGAGCAACCTCCACGGCGATCTCCTCGTCCGCATGTCCATCGTGGATCCTGCCGACTCGCGGGGAGCGAAGTAGCCGGGAGGTGCCGTCATCAACAATGAGCTTGAATCCAGCATTGTGTGAGCCGTGACGAAGATTGTTACCCGCAAGCCGGCAGAGAAGGCGGTCATGGTGGAAGGTTGATATCTATGCGTGGAGACGGCGGCTTCGATGCATCTCGTTCAAGCGATGCTCCCAGAGTTGGCCTCGCGCTATCCGCACTAATTAAACGCGCTCATCGCTGTCCATGGTTGGTATCAGAGAAGGTTTTGGTGGGTATAGCTGTGGAGAGAAAGGAGTTGGTTGCTGGCCACGGCACTGACAAACTTTGCACGGGATGCACAGAATCGCACTGCATGGAGCAATCAACACGACTTGACATTCTGAGACTTAGACCAGGAGCAGGCTGGAGAAGCAATCGCCCACGCTCCTTACTTTCTAACTATCTAATTACAGGAGAAAAGAGCTCATCATAGTTGTAGATAGCGAGGGGAGCTATGAAATGAGGTAGGACAAATGGAACGACGAACTTCAAAGCGACACCGGACTTGATTAGGCTGCTAAGGAAAGGGGTGGAACGCCCGCTAATACCGAGGGTACTGTGGTGGAGCAGAAGGGCCCCCCTTCTTTCCTTTTCAATATTGCAACGTGGCATTTGCCACTTCCCATTTCCTGAGTTCAACTCCTGTTGGAAACCGTACAATTGATTGGTTGAAGTTACGAAGCGAGCATACGCGAGACGCGTACGTAAACCACATCACACACATCCAAAAGAGCATCATGAAATACAACCTATTCTGACAACCCTTCTCTTGGTTCACTTCTCCCCACACACTTACACACTATCATGAACACAGTCACTTTTCGTACTATCAAGCTACCTTGCCATCACATACTTAAAACACCTTCTTTTCGCCCCTTTTCTTCAAAAGTTAGTAAAGAGCTGTTGCTTCCCTAAACTGAGACACGATGCTGTGAAAAAGTGAAGACGTGGTTACATGATGTTCTTTTGTGCTACTCCCAGGTAAAGTGTTCTACCCTGCTGCAGTACACAAGAGAAAAGGGATATCGTTTGGTTGCTCCCTCCTCTTCGCTCTACGCGCCGTGACGGTACCGTAGATTCCTGCAGCTATGCCTGGGCGCGGTTCCTTGGAGCGCTCCATCACGCGTACTCGCCCGCAATGGTGGCGCCCCTGGCCATCTCCCTCCTCCGCTGCGACCGTCCACCGATCACGCGGCTTCAACCGCCCTACCGGACGTCGACCTCGACGTCGTCTGAAGAGCACAGACTCACGATCCACAAATCCTCTTCATCCCTCAACAAGGTAATTATTTTGCCTCCGATTTCAAGGCTCATAAGAACTCTAGAAGCAAAGTCGGTTTGCGGCTCGGCTGGCTCAAACAAACCAGACCCGCGGCACCTTTGCAATGCGAATGGCAGCAAGCACCGCCTCTTTGGCAGTTGGTCAGTCCTGTGGCTCTGGTACGTAGCATCTCCTGCTGCGAGGATATTTGCTTCACAGGTTCTCTGCACTTCGCAACAGTTGCTAACGACGACGATGAAAACCCTAGCAAAGGACGATGAAGCATGTGGGAAGCTACTGGAATTCCTTAGTGCTGGGATCTCTGGACACGTCTTTGTCGTCGACGAACGTACTATTGTCAAAGTCGCACTGAAGATTAGCAATACATACGTGGACAGTGAAAGGTTCCAAGACCACTTAATCGAGCGAAGGATCTATAAGCGACTTGGTAAGCATAAACGAATATGCGAGCTCAAATATACAATTGACCGTGGGCTAAGCAATGTCTAAGGAAGCGTTTGGACGACTTTCAGAAGCTCGATACGGCGCCCCTACACGAGGAGGGATTTGGGTGGCCCATTCAGGCAGCACAAGCATCTGCTTATATCCTTGAGAATGGCATTTTTCAAGGCGATATAGGCAGCTATAATTTTCTCCTTGGTAAGGACAACGTCAAACTCTGCGATTTCGGCGGCTCGTCGATTGATGGCTCCACACCTCCATACGCATGTGGAGTTGGATTTCAGCCCCCCATACACGATACTAATACTCTCACGGTCAAGGATGATTTATTTGCCCTCGGCAGCACCGTCTACGAGATTTGAACAAGCCAAAGGCCCTACCAGAACGCCGATTCTCGGTGCGAGAGAGAGAGAGATCATTATAGAACTGTCAGATCACTTCGAAAACCAACCATTCCCGGATCTGACGAGCGTCCTTCTTGCGGACATTATAAGGAAATGCTGGCTCGGTCATCACACGTCAGCTGCAGAGGTAGTTACAAACTTTGAAGCGCTCGGCGAAAATCAGGCAAGGACTGAATCGTAAGCAGAGGCAATCATTTTTCGCCGGTTTATCTTGCCGTCATCCCCCCCCTTTGCTACGGTCTTTCCGCCTGTTCAACTGCACCGTAACAATGTTCACGCACCGCTGGCGCCCTCGCCAGGCCCGCACCCTGTTATCCGCCTGAGGCTTGGAGTAGGCGTGTTCCAGCCAGCCGACCCAAAAGCGTAGAGATACGATTCTATCATCTACCTGGGAACCTGCTTGCTCCGCAATTCATATGTGGAAGCGGTCGTTGGCAGCCGTGGTTGGCAGCTAGCCGTGTCCATGGAGAAGGCGTGTTCCAGTTAGCTGATCCAAAAGCGTATAGAGATAAGATTCCATCATCTACCTGGGAACCTGCCTGCACCGCAATTCATACGTCGACAGCGGTCGTTGGCAGCCGTGGTTGGCAGCCAGCCGTGTCCACGATGGCCGCTGTATGAAGTGGGACCAGGGCAGATATTGATTCACGCCGCACCACGCTCCCATCACCTGAACATCGTGTTGTGATGGAAAGCGGAAAGAAGCTGGGCAGGTAGTATACCGTTCTTTTATTCCTTAAACTAAGCGGTTCGAACTGCTAAGTGGGAAAGGCATAGAAGCCCGACAGATTGCCATGTCAACAGATAATCCCCGTTCAACCTCACAAACACCAGCTTAGGCGGTCGAGCTATTCAGCCAGGGATCTTTCAGCAGTTCAGTTGCCGACTTTCGTTCTTACGGCAACCAACGCAACATCGAGCGCACGAATTCGAGAAACCGCTGCTTGTTTTCGTCGGAGAGGTTCCGTTCTGATTCTTCGAGGGAGATTGGAGGAATGTCGTACTTGCCGGTCCACTTCCAGCGCCCTAGAAGATCTGTTAGGTGGATTTCTTGTCGGGAGTTTGTATTTCGAACAAACCATCATCGTCAAAGACATGTCGCATGTCATCGCTTCGACGTGTGTACTCTAGTGGCGGCATGCCAAGGTAGGCAATCATTTCGGCGATGTGGTGAGTCGCTGATGACTTCTTTTCTTCGTCTTGGGCGTTAAACAAATGCTGATTTTCGAATAAATCCCATAGCTACGATGACAACGTCAGACACACACTAAGACAAAGCAACTGACGGGCCACCTACCATGACACCAACGCTCCAAATATCAACGCTGGGCCCCCATCCTATACCAAACAACACTTCTGGCGCTCGATACAGCTCGGGTTGAACCAGACCTTTTGTGGACGTCGCCTATTCGAGCTTCTCCAAAATCGCATAGAACAGGTTGACCCCATTCGATGCCCTTGGGCAGACCGAGCTTGCGGGAACCGTATATTGTCCGAGCATTGTCGATAACTTTCGTGGCGACGGGTCTTCTTGTTCGGCTTTCTCGAAGTCGGAGAGTAGAGATTCATCGTCGATCGTCAACATAATGTTCCCAGGATTGATATCTAATCTCACCTTGTTAGCTGGGGCGAGGCGTCACACTATCCAGATTCATACCTGTATGAACGACATGGGCTTCATCATGGAGAAATGAAAGGGCGCGGAAGGTATTCATCAATACCCACTTGATGAGTGGTTCGTTGAGTCGTTGCGATGGATTTTTGTACTGGAGCTCGCGAATCGTCATGTGCATGGGCGGATGAACAAGACACAAGTGCTGGCCTGCAGGAGTACTGATTTCGAACGCCTCGAACAGACTTCGAATGAAAGCCGTGCCGATGTGCTTCGAATCCATGGTGCTGACATGCTTGTAGAACTGGAGCTCACGTCGAAGACGCGCTGACCTTGCGGCTTCCTGAGTGCAAACTTTGATTGTAACATAGTCCTCGTTCCTGTCGGGCGGATCAGCTGAGGAGCCAGAAAAGACTTTGATGGTCGCATACTTCAAGTTTCGGCAAAGCCAAGAGGTCGAATAGGCTCCGTATCCGAGCTTCCCTAGAACTTTGTAAGTCGAGTTGAGAGTCTCCCCGATGCGCACCGGATAGAATTGCTCCGGTTTGTACCACGGAAGCGTCTCTTCCTCGAAGGCCCCGACGGTGTCTATTCCAGGTGTTCGGATAATGCTTGAAAAGCGCCGCGCGGTGAAACACGAGCTGGAAAGCCGGGAGAAGCTCCGAAAAAAGACCGGCATGATATGAAGCTGCCGACTTCATGGGCATAAAGGGTTTGATAGAAAGATTGGATTGATGATGACTCTTGGCGTGGGCACACGAAACGCGGATAGAGAATCAGAATTTGGACGCACGCGCGCACGACTAATGGCGGTTTCGCACACGAATAATGTCCCAGCTCCTCTGCGCCTTGATTCGCTGCAAGGAATCCGTGCGGGCCTCCTAGGGCTGGCGTCGCCTCCACGCCGGCTCTGCGCTATCTTAATTAGAGGCTACGCTAGCCCTCTTACGGAAATTTTGGCAGCGCGACGCTCCACTAGAAATTTCGCATCGATTCCGTTCCGTGGACTCGAGGCTAGGTTCTACCTACTGTCAGAGAAGGTGTGATTTCTTTGCGCATTTACGTATATTTACAGCTCTCTCTTCGCGGCTTTCCTCTCGTGCTTTTTTTTTTTTTTTTTTTTTTTTCTCGCTCCGCGCGCTGACCACATCCGCTTTTCCCAGGCCGTTTCGACAGTCTCTGCTCGCACGCGTTCGTCGAGTGAGGTTAGTCCAGGTCTCGCGCGTATAACCCCGGCGCGCCCCGTAGCAGTCCAGATCGCGCCGGAAGGTCGAGCTAAGCTGCGCACGAAGCGGGACCCGAGCCACAAGCCGAAGCGTGACCCGAGCCGCGAGCTGGAGCGAGACCCGAGCCGTGAGCCGAAGCGCGACCCAAGCAGCGGGCCGAAGCGGGCGCAGCTCAAGCAACCCAACTGCTGCAGCGCGCTTCGCGGGCCTTCCGCTACCAGCAGAGCGCCTCTTAACCGACCGACATTCTTCCGCGCGTCCCAGCGTGTGCGTGCCCCTTGTGCTCGAGAACTACGGTACACGACGAATTGCGTCGCCGGACCAGCCGGAGACGAAGCACCAGGTGAGACAACGCGTGCAGAAAAAAAAAAAAGGCTGTTCGGACTGAATAACGGTGACCCTTGCTAAAAACAGCTACATTCTCTTTATCTCGAAGAACGCCTCGTTTTGAAGCACGCACTCCTCCTCTCTTCGACCGCGCATTAGATGGCTCGTCTCCGCCGCCTCGCCTACCGCCTCTCCATCCGTCGTGACATTATCCACTTCTTCAACCCGTTCGCGACATTACTCGCCTTTTCAATTTCAACCCGTCGTGACATTCTCCGCCTCTGCATCCGTCGCGACGCTCTCCGCCGCCTCTTCACCCGCCGCGACGCTCTCCGCCGAACCCTGCGTGTCCCCCAATGCGCAAGATGGAAGTCTGGTACCAGGGCCAAAAGCCGCCGGGCTCCATCATGGAATGCGTGATGAGCTGGATGGAGTAGATGATCCTGTAGACCCCGAGAGCCGTGTTGGTCGATCCAAGAGGTATTGCCTCCCAAAAAACCTATTGTCGCAATCATCCGTTAGTGGTTTTTTTTTTTTGTTTCGGAAAAAAAGGAAAGAAAAACGAAGACTCACAACCCGATGGTTCTCCATGGTCATGGCCGAAAAGTACCACTGGGCGCCCTTGACCATGAGCGACGGCAGAAAGCGATCGGCGGCGACCTCGAGGCCGGCCGGCCCCAGGTTGACCAGGTGGCGCCACAGCGCGTCCTGCCAGTACACCATCTGCAAGGTGGGGTCGTCGGCGGCGTCGCGCTTCGTCTCGACGCTGACGCCGACGACGGCGTCGGTGAGCGGGCGGTACTCGGTGTGGTTGACCGAGGGGAACGGGCGCGAGAAGCGCAGCTCGTCGATGCGGTCGGCGGCGGCGCGGGCGGCGCGGTCCTCGTGGGCCACCGCCGACGGCCGGAAGGCGATGCAGAAGTCCACCATGTGGGCGGTGCTGCCGCGGCAGCGGGCGTGCTCCTTGGCGATGGCGGCCGTGGTGCAGGGCACCACGTGCAGCAGCTGGGTGGCGCGGGCGTGGCCGCCGTAGACGGCCAGGCGCAGGAGCGGGAAGTGCACCGAGCAGTTCCAGGCGTGCTCGTCGACGCGCGACCGCTCGTTGTCGACCGAGTCCTCGGCCAGGCTGAGCACGCTGGCGACGCCCGGCGTCGGGCCGGCCCGGTCCCGCTCGCCCGTGTCGTCGAACATGAAGTCGGGCGGCTTGACCATGCGGCGATCGGTGCGCGCCGCCTCCTTGATCTCCGTCTTCCGGCCGGACGACAGGAAGCTGCAGGCGCCGTCGGACAGCTGCCCGAGCCGCGTGACCAGGGCCAGGAGCTGGCCGGTGGCGTGGAGGAAGGGCCGCTGGTCGACGCCGTTGGGGTCCAGGTGGAGGGCGCGCAGTTGGGCGGCCGCGATGTCGGTCCGGGGCGACGGCGTCTCGAGCGTGCTCCGGGTCACGGAGAGGCCCGGCAGGGACGAGGCGGCCTCGTCGGCGTGTTCGCGCGGCCTCGGGAGCCCGGTGGTCATGAGCAGAGGGTACGTGCTGTTCAGGGGACGGAAAAGCGGGAGGAGTGGACGGCGACGCAGCGACAAGAGGTCGGCGGAGGCCACCGGCTCGTCATCCAGGATTGGCGCTTCTTGCAGCGGGGCTGGTCCTGCCTGCAGCGGGGCTGCTCCTCCTTGCAGCGGGGCTGTTCCTGCCTGCGGCGGGGCTGCTCCTGCCTGCAGCAAGGCGGCTTCCCCCAGCGGCAGGCCCGCTCCCTCTGGCGGCGGGGCTGGTCCTGCCTGCGGCGGGGCTGACCCTCCTTGCAGAGGAGTTGTTCCTGCCTGCGGCGGGGCTGGTTCTGCCTGCGGCGAGGCTGCTCCTCCCTGCATCGGGGCTGCTGCCTGCGGCGGGACTGCTCCTGCCTGCGACGAGACTGCTGCCTGCGGCGCGAATGCTGCTTGCAGCAGGAGCGCTTCTTCTGGCGGCGGGGCTGCTGCCGCCGCCGCCGCCGCTCCTGGGGCGGCGCTCGCTTCCGCCGCCGCCGATCCAACCGGCGACGCCGGGGATTCGAGCTCCTGGCGCCTCTTGGCGTCCGACCAGAGCCACCCAGTGAGGCGGTCCCGGAGGTACTCGTCGAAGTCGCGCTTGACCGCGCCCGGCGTCGCAGGATATTGCGCCTGCGGCCTGGGGAGGCCCGTGGAGGCGAAGTCCACTTTTGGAGGCGAACGTTGGTCCTGGGGTTAGAAACGCGAGGCCGGGGGCTGTGTGCTTTGGATTCCGCTTCCGAGCTCACCTTCGTTTGCGTCGGGCCCGGGCATGGTGGGCCGAGAGGCTGTTGAGGGGTGGCTGGGTCGGTCGAGACTTGTCGTGGCAACACGGCGTCTCGTGACCGCCCAGCCCTGATTATCCGGAGAATTAAAAGTCGGTTAAAAGTCGCGATGAAAGTAAGAAATAAACCTCTAAGCGTGTGTGCGTGCTGTGAAAAGAAGAGAACTTTTAAGCGTGCAAGAGAAAGAGGGGACAGCAAGATAAATAGCCCCGGCCGAAGCCCCCGCAGGCGATGCCCAAAAAGGAAAAGCGGCTCGCCCGACGCTCCGGGTCCCCCGCGCGCCACGCCCCCGGGTTGTGCCACGTCCCCGGGTTTTGTCCAGCCCCCGCGGCAGAACCCCGGCCCGGGATCTCCCCACATGCTGTACCTTGATCCTAATGCAAGGTACCCGCACGCTCGCCGATGGCGGCGCGACGCGAGTTCCGGGTGGGGGCGAGGCACTGCCGCCGTCATCGGCGCCTGTCCTCCGCCCCGGAGCTACGAAGATGCGGCCAACGCAGGCCCCGGCGATGAAGAGCCGACAATGCAGAAAACAAATTAAAAAAAAATTAAAAATAGGGAAGGGCGAAGAAAAGTGTGTTGCTGGGTGGCCGCGTTCCATGGCGCGCACGGCCCGGCCGTCCGCGGGCCTTGGCGCGGGGCGCGACCACCAGCCCGTCGGCGGCGGCGGTTTCACTGCTTTCCTCGCTCCCGACGCACGTCATCCGCCAAGCTGAAATGTTGAGAAAGCCTTTTGACAGAGCTAGTCATGCGCGGAGAAAAAAAAATCCAGGCTGGCTAGGTATAGCCACGGGCGGCCCGCGCATGGTAGTCCGGAGCGCGCGGCGCAGGTCGGGCGGCGCGCGACCTCGCTTGGGCCCCACGCCCCCCGAGCTTCGGCCGCGCTCGGGGGCGGGCCAACCACGGAAGCAGAGTATGAGGTGCCCAGCTGCCGGGCTGGGCGAGGCGCGGCGCCGGGGGAGCGCACCACGCAGAGTCGGCGGGGGCAGTCCGGCGCCCGTCGGGCAGCACCGTTTCCCTGGGGCCCCCGCCCTTGCTACGCCTGCAGTCCGCCCCTCGCGGCGCCTCTAGTGCCCCCCCCAGCCCGAGCCCCGCAAAGGCGCGCCCGCCGCACGCAAGACGAGCGGCGGCGTCGAGCAGCGGCCCCGCAAACCGGATGCTCCGCCCATAGATAAGGGCCTGAGCCTGGGTTGGGCGCGAGTCTCCGCGCGCGGCGCGGCGGGCGGCGGGCGGAGAGGCCACCGGGGCCGGCCGCGACCGGGCTGGCTTGCTGGCTTGCTGGCTCGTCGCTGCCGGGGTGCGAGGCCCCCGTGCACGGCAAGAGATGCCTTTGGCTGCCGCTGCGATGCCCGGCGGTAATCGATGGCCTGTGACGTCAGCCTGCTCCTGAAGCGCGTCTGGAAAAGCTCGGTTTGTCTCGGAAGCAGGCGTTCTCCGTACATTTGATCTGCTGGTTGGATTCTGTATTGCGCTGCAATTTCTATGCGGCACGGAATTCCTGGAAGCGCACTTTTATAGAGTAGAAACTGTCAGGATGGGTTGTGTTTCATGTTGCTCTGTTTTTTTAGTGCGTAGAGTCTTAGTAGGCCAGCACAGACTCCGTGTAGCGAATCAAGGTGCGGAAAGGTCGTGAATTATTCGCGTACAGGTCTGCCATTGTTCGTGCGCGAGCGTGTCCAAAATTTAATTCTTTTCGAGAAGAAGATTTTGGTTCTCTTGGAAGAATCATCATCACCACCCACTTCCAAAGCGGTCGCCCACACAGCCAAGCCTCGCACACAGCCAAGCCTCGCACGTCTCGTCGGACATCTCGTCGGACGTCGCGCAATCATCAACCACGCGCACATTCCAAAGTGGAAGAACCGGTGGGTTTTGAACGCTGGCTGAAGGCAGCGTGCTTGGCCGAAACTTAGTTGAAGCCGGTTCATCCTGGACGGCTTGCTCTACGCATCGGGTCATGGATGCGAATTGAGCTGCTGCTCCAGGCTGAGCGGCTGGAACCTTTGATAGGCTTACGGAGGTGCTCGCCGAAATAAGGGCCAATGGCCTATGCACGCCCAGAGGAGCACCACTGCCTGCCTTAGCAAACTTCTATGCTGCATGACTAGCATATTGTTTATTGTTGTGGCACGCAGATGAGTGCACATAGGCCCGCGTGGCATTGATCGACGTGCACCGCCATCCTGCTTCGCCTCAAATCCCAATTTTCCGCCATAGAAGCAGATTCCAGAACGAAGAGTTCCGGAAATAAGCTCCAGCCAGCGAGAGCGCCAAAGCACTCTGCATGTTTCGTCTGTGCCCAGGGCAACGCTGCGACGACGGGACGTTTCGAGAAAGTGGGGTCGATCCTTTGGAGGCCCGGAAGGGAGCGCGAGCTGTCTATAATTTGAGCAGGCTACAGCCTCATTTTTTGTTTTTAAAAAAAAAAAATAAATACAATCCTCATCTCTTGTTCACGATACTCCATTTCTGCCAATTCGGGTTCGTGAGCGGCAACCGTCAAGAGCGAGAGTGAGATGTTTCAACCCCGCCGGAAGCCACAGACCACGAGGGCCTTGACCAAGGCAATCGCGGTGAGGCCATTCATCAACCTGTGCGGCATCGACACCAGCAAGAAACGGGCCCGCTTTCCCGCAAGCTGGCGATATCGATGAAATCCTAGAGCCCGACTCCGATGTCCACTTGTCGTGCCAGAGCATCTTTTCTCCGCTCGAACGTCTTCTCCAAGCGGGACGTAAAAGCCGTGTGCCTACCACCCGGACTGCACAGACCCATTCCCTTGATCGTATTGACGCCGGCGGTGGTCCGAGCAGACTCGCTACTGGTTAAAATCTCGGAGATGATCTATCACATAATTGCCGTTCTCTCCGGCCTCCGACCGCGTTTTTGTGGGATGCTGGACGTATTCCCCAGCGAACAATTGGCCGGCCGCGAGAAAAGTTAGCGGGAGTCGACGGCGTATAGTGCGCCATGGCTTCCGCAGCTGAGAAGAAGCTCGTGGAATTTTTGGGGCATTTCTTCGGCGACGCTAGTGTGGGGAGCTCACTAAATGATTTCCGCTTTTTCTTTGGCGTGTCCAGGGAGGATTCAAGCCAAGGCATGGGCGAGAGGAGCGCGTTATCGGGTGACGATTTCGTCTTCCATGGCCTCTTGGGGGCGGGTGAGTTTTGGGCGCCATCGACTGATGCTGCGCCCAAGTTGTCCACGCAAGAAGGACCCGGCGGTCTCGAGGTCTCAGCAAGGACTTCAATCTTGTTTCAATAAAGTCAAGTCGTCGTCGGTGAAGACGCGTCGGGCATCAACCCGACGGACGAGTCGCCCCAACAGATGACCGTAGGCTCAATGCACTCGCAGACATGCTGCCGGGCTCAGTGGTTCTCGCGGGACCATGTATTCATGCTGGCCGGGCCGCAAGGCAACCAAAGGTCTGGAGGTTGGCCGGCGAAGTACGTCGGGCTGGGAGACTGGTTCGCCGGGCCGTGGCCGCATGGCCACGCCCACGACCGCCCAGCCCGGCCAGTTTTTCAATCACCAATTCAACCACATTTCCAATCACGCGTTCACCTACCCGTTCCCCTGGTAGTACTTTTCCGACCACTTATTCGACTAGTTTCCTGCCCATCCTGCCTAACTAGCCCTCCAACCACCCGTTCAACCACTTTTTCAACGACCCATTCAACTGCTTCTTTTCGGCCGCCCATTCAACTACTGCGTCAGCCACCCATCCAACTACTTCCGCAACCATTGCGTCAGCATGATTCGTCACGATGTCCGGCTGGCGGCCCCTTAGACCGCCGAGCGCGCATTCAAAAAGCGGGCATGGCCCCGGCACAGAGTCTTCGAAGGCGGAGCTCCTTGGATGACTCGACAGGTCGGCGGCGAGACGTTGCGAGGCAAAGCTTGTCAACGATTTTGTCTTTGGCTGTCGAGTGCGAGTGCGAGTCCGGTGTCTCGTGTTGTCACGGTAGCTTGCGCAGAAGTGCCCTCGTGAGTAACGTTTCCCGGTCCCGGGATTTCCGACTCGCCCATCGACCAGGACGTCGACTAACAGAAAACCCCAGGTGCGCAAGTCCACGAAAGAGCCCGCCCGTCCCGGAGGCATTCCGTGGGCCTCGGCTTGGTGTCGTCGAGCAGCGCTACGGTCTCCTGCAACGCTTATCCGTTGCAGGATTGTCGTCGAGGGACGAGATTCAGGTTGACGGGACGAATCGATCTGTAGACGGATGGGACTACGCATGGATGACCTCTACGCGCTCGACGCCGCTCTCGAAAACGACGAAGAGCCCGGGCCGTCTCAGGAAGGAAATGGGGCTGGAAGTTCTTTGCAGTCGGCAGCGGCTTCGAGAGAATCGCAGCCCGATCGCGGGTTCTTAGACGTCGATCGTTCGCATCGCGACCGTGGCACGGGTCGGACTTCCAGGGAACAGAGGAAACTTCGGTACCAACCATCCATCGAGCGTTACCTCCAGCGCATGGACGCATACGAAGAAGAATTGGAAGAGCATCAAACGAGACTCATCGAACACTTAAGAAATGAACACAGCAGGCTCCGCGACGTAAACGCAAATCTGAAGAACGATGTTGCCTTTCTCAGTGCGCTGCGATGGAAATTGGAAACCATGGTTATAATACGCTCGATGTGCGGATTCGGACCGGTCGAGGGATGCTACGTCCAGTTCCCTCGTGACGTCGGACAGGTTCGCACGACCAGTGAGTCAAATCATGATTCCTTCAACGTCTCCCATCTCTTCCTGGAAGCATCGATTTCCGCAACTGCAGTGACTGCAGCATCTTCAATCGTTTTCGAGGGCCTGAGTGCTTTCTATGCCTTGTAAGCATTTGATTGCTGACGTCAAGCAAGATGGTCACACGAGTCCTCCGTCTCAGGGCCATCGCGACGCCGAGATCGCGCCATCAATCTCGTCTCGAGTCGCATGGACATCGGGCAGGCCGTCATCCCCACTGTCGGAGCTTGACCCGGGGGATTGGCCCGGATACTGGTCGGACTCATCCGATTCGGACAATGCTTTTAATGGTAGAGCTTCCTCTGCTCCTCCATAACTGCAATCATGCAGTTCGACCGTCTCGACTAGCTCGGGACGGAGAAACACCGCCAAACAGAATGATCAAAAGTCGGTGGAAGATGCGATGGAAAGTGAAGCGCTCATCGGTCACGCCTCGAACTCTTGGGGTTCCCTGGACTGGCTGGCCTATTTCCAACATCCTAATTTGTGACGTTGTTGAGTAGTATTTAGGGAGTCAATGGAGCAACGGGTTTACTTGGGAACTTATGCCGTCAATTAGAGTGATTCACGTGCGGTCGATCGTAGTCTGTATCTGCTTAACCTAGCACCGGTGAAACGAAACTCGGGCTGTGTTGTTTTCAATCATCGTCCCATTGATACTTTGCCCTCTTTCCATAGAAGCGCGCATCTCAAGGCTACTTGGATCTACTTAAGGAGCAAGATGATATCCCCTCGATGAAAATTCCTCGTACTAAGCAAAGCGACTCGCGGAACACCACGGTTCAAGGATTACGGTCGCGTGAAGTCTCTTTTCCTAAAATCAGCTCCACGCGAATTCCAAGCCGTCGTACAAGATCACTTCTTCCTCCATCTGCCGGTTTTCCACCTGGCGTTCTTCGGGAGATCGCTGCAAAGGGACAGCGGCCCTCCAAAGAGCAGGAGAAGCCGGAGCAACGACAGCGCTCGCAACTCTTTGCGGAGAATCAGAGGCTCGCGGCGAAGGAACGAAGACTCGCGAGAACGGAATAATGGCTCGTGGCAAGGGAACAGGAGCTTACCGGGAAACGGGACAGGTTCGAGAGGCAAAATTGGGAGCGAATCCCAGGCGACGGGCACATGGGTGAAGCTTTCATGAACAGGCAAGAGCAACTGGAGGCTGACCTCGCCAAGCGGGCGAATCGGGGCATCCAGAGAGAGGAAGATGACGGGACGGAGCGCCTATCCTGTGCAGTCAAGGAGAACAGATCACGCATGTTGACATAAGGACGGCCCAGGGCAGCGAGTCGCGAGAGGAAAACGTCGAATCATCATCAAACTCCATCGTGCTTCAGGAGCTGTGCGTGTCTTGGGTGCGAAGATTGCCGCTACTACTGGGCCGTTCTGGAGACGTGGGAAACGAGGCGGATTCCAGCTGGACAAAAGACCATTCGATGCCTTCGTCTGGATCGAGAGTTCTCCGCAACGCTCTATCGTAACTGCGCCCTAGGGCCAGCGTGCGTGACTTATGCGCACTCTTCCAGGACTCGGTCCCGATATCCACAGCCTGCGACGGTGCTTGGGTGGCCTCGCTCAGGACCCGAGGTGGCGGCGGCAGGTGATGGACGACGGGAAGCGAGGGAGCAGCCGTATACTTAACGTGGCCGAACTCCTTCCATTTCCTTTCTCACGAGCACAGCAGTCCCATAGCCGCTGCAACCAACCGTAAGCCATCTATGGCTATGGCAACTACTTTCAACTCCTTCCGTTTGTCTCCTCGATCCTCTGAATTCATACCTTATCCTGGGCCTTCGAAGTCCAAGCCTGCTCGGAGTCGTGCTCGCAAAGAAGTTGAGTCTGCAACGGACGAATGGATTGATATTGATCAGCTCTGGAGGACGTGTCGGAGTACCTTGAAGCTCCAGGCGTCGGAGATGCGGCTACGAGCCAAACCTATCCACGCAAGTACATCGATTTTGCCCTCACAATGCGCTCGAATACTCATTTCTAACACTTCGTAGAGCATCCTGCGATCATTGACGGCACCCCAACCTACAAGAAGAACAATAATGAGGTGGATGAGGGTGCGGCGGATGCGGAATCGTGCAGCGTGCAGGCGGGCCTGCGGTTTGACAACCTTCTCAGTGTCGCGGGCCAAACATGTAAAACGGATGAGGGAGATATGTTACTGGACTTAGCACAGTGTCGTGCATCTCGAGACGATGGATTCATGAATCAAGATGACAGATTCGCGTTGCCTACGTTTTAGAGCGTATCCTAATGGTTGCAGATGATGTCATCAGGCTGGAGAGAAGTTCCGTTTGTGATTTTGATGCGCCAACCCAATCGCTCGACATACGAAGAAAGCGGAGGCGCTCCTCGTCCGCCGGCGCCGACGCGTCGACTATTTGCCAAACCCCGGAGCCAATCTCAGAACAGAACGAGGCAGGCTCGCATTCGGCGAAGCGACGAAAGCTACACTCTCTCCGCAAAAGTGATTGCGTTCCTGATCGCGTCTCAACGCCGAAACTTGCTTCACCATCGCGCAGTGTCTCCGAACCACAAACCCCTAATACCAGCAACGGAAGCTTTGTGAGGGATGGCAGTAACGATGCCGGCGCTTGCGTTGCCACAACCAACAGCAAACACTGCCCGAGCGATGCGGAATCGGGCGCGATTGACCACGAGTCGAGCCAGCACGATGCTCCGAACGAGCGGCTGGATCCGGCGTCTCAGCCCGCTCTCTTCTCCGGTCAATCACCAAGCCATCAGGACGGAAGCGAGGGACTGCGTGTTACTAATAGTCTCCAAAAGAAAGGGAAAGGCAGAAACAGAGAGGCCAACCGCGGCAAAGTGGGTGGTGGTAGTTAAACTGGAGCTGTTTGTGGCGGTAGTGGTGGCGGTGCTGCGGCTGTGGCTGCGGCGTCGAATCGAGTCGACTTTGAGGATCGTAACGGCGGCGAGAGTGAGCGGCGTAGGGCAAAGTAGGGCTGGCGGCAGAGGCAGCGCAAGCCCTCATCTAGCGCTAAAGGAAGCGCCGCCGATTCTGTCACGCAGCCAGAGTCCTTGTTTATGCGACAGAAGTTGTCATGGATATCATGTGCGGCAGCAGCAGCCACGCGACGCTCGGGGCCAAGTAATGCCGGCCCCGGTTCAACGCAGGCTCACCTACACTCCGCAACCCCAACCTCGCATACACTCTGTTTGCCACCGTATACTCTGTGACGCTCGACTGAAATCGCGCCAGGAGAGCGCGCCAGAATGCAGCCGCACGAGAGTCAATTTTACCGCCTCTCGCTCTAAGGGCGGATCGCTCTCTCCCATCCCACTTAAACGATCTGCGATCGCGGAAATGAAATCGCTGCCGAAGCACCGTGATAGTGATGACAGGTCGCTGAGACGGGCTGCTCAGAAGCTCACTCAAATGACGCTGCGCGAACTCCCTCCAGGGGAGTCGTTCTTGGCCGCTGTGATCCAGGACGACCGCAACGTGGCACCATTTGCTTCCGACAAGTCGGTGACGCTGATCGATCGCACACTTGGTGGTGCTCGGCAAGTTGACAGCATCTCTGTCACGCCGCGAACGCGAAAACCGTGGCTGTTGGCCGGCTACTTCTGCCCACATCTCGACGCAGTCGGAACAAATCTTGACCAGACCAAAACCACCCATGCAAGTGACGTCAGCAGCGATTCGGAGACCGATACGGACGTCGAGCCGGAAAAGGCACGCAGAAGCTACGTAGTAGAACTTTCGACGCTAGAGTCATTTCTTTGATCGACAATGAGTGCTTAAATGAAGATGATGATGGCTTGACCGTCAACACAATGACTTGGATCACAATGGGTTGTATCCTTGCGAGGAGGATGGGTTTGATGGCCCAAAGCCCGCAGTCAGCTATCGAAGACGCCCCTGGGAGCGTTTAGAGGAGGACCTCTTGCGAGAATTCATAAAGCAGAATGAGCCGTGGGAAGAGATTGGTAGACAACTTGACAGATCGGCAAGCGCAGTATGCCACACTGGAGGTTGATGCGGGAGAAGCAGGGGAAAGGCACATCCCAACCAGGGCGAAAAAGGAAAAGGAGCCTATGAATCTAGAGGTCAGTGAACCTACCCTTCTAATGAATCACCATGGCGTTTCCAGTGGGACGGGCAAGCACACTGCGCCAGAGAATTTGCGGGAAAGTAGGGGCGAGTTTTGGACAAGCACTTGTATTCTCTACTTCATTTCCGTTTCCCGCAGCAGCCCACTATCCACCAAACGCTGCCATCGGAATCGCTTTTCAGCAGCATACTTGGCCCCTAAGACTGTGGCACGATGCAGATTGACAGCACCGCCCAGGCATGTAGTCTCCTTAGCGAGGCTCTCAATTGACTCGTAGAGACCTCCCCAGCACTGGTCGATAATCATATCCAAACAACCATCGTCCAGCTGGGGGAAGTCCATATTCTGTAAACGTCGAACTACGTTTGGCCCGCGTTCTTGGTCTTGGTACGGCTCGTGGTCCCGAGCCATTGTATAAACTTGATGCCGCACGTACTCTTCGGACTATATTCTCTCCGCGCAATCGAAATCGGCCAGCTCACGATGGTCTTCTCCATCAAGCAACAAGTTCTCAGGCCGCAGGTCCCCATGAACTAAATCTAGAGACTCCAGCCATGCTACCGCACCAGAAAGCTCCATAATCCACCGTTCAACCATCTGGCGAGGTTCTTCCCTTGAAACGCCGAGCAACTCATTACGCTCGTTGCGACACTGGTTGGCCCGGAGCCGCGTCCCAAGAGATCCACCGCTCAGGGAAGCCAGAAAATTTGCATTGGGAAGTCGGAGGAAGCTCTGGACGACATCGGGACACGGATCGTGCGTCTCGAAAATATCAAATATTTCGCTTTCCGTGCAAAAGCTTCTGCCAGCCGCTCTTGGCAGTGCCAATGCGGTTCCCACTACGCTTCTCCCCGGGCAGCCGGGACCCCGTTATGGGCATTAGGTACGGCTTCACGTAGGGTTGCTGCGTGCCGCCTCCTCGGGAAACGTGGTGCACGCCAGTACAAGCTAAAAGCAACGTTGTCTCCGCCATCTCGTCTTACAATAAGATCCGCAGGAAGAAAACGCCCACGGCGATTATGAAGGCCGGCAGAGATATCGAGCTTTCCGCAGCCATGGAGACAGCCCAGTGGACACGGCCCGACTTTATCCCCGAGGAGCGGGGACGAAGGGCGGAGGAGCGAGTAGCGGAAGTGCGAGGAGGAGAGATAAGGAGCGGGGGCGCGGGGCGGAGGAGTGGTGGCGATGGGGGCGGTGGTGGTATTCAGAGCGCTGACCCAGCGGGCAGAGGCCGGCCTCTCGAGGGCCGAGGAGCCACTTGGCAAGTCAAGCGATCGCAACAAGGAGCACGACATCCACCTCCCCGAATCCCATTATGCGCGAATCCAACCTTTTGCTTTGCCCCCACGGCAATAGCGTCCCCTCCGGCGCTGGCTGCTCCACGCCTTGGTCGGCCCACGGAACTCGCCCGCCAATATCGCCCGAACCAGGGAAGCGACTGTTCCTGCCTTGGCGTCGCGACCCGACTCCTTTTCTCCTCGTCGGCGCATCCGCAATCAACCCGTGACGCGACAGCGGAAAACCAAAAGTCCCGCATCCCTTTTTGCACGAGCTCCCAGAAGGCTATTGACAAAGTAACCAGGGAACTGCCGTAGCGCGCACTAGTGCCCAGCCGATGGGTACGTACATCGTACGTGTCCGTCGAGATGACGAGAGCACCGGCAGGCAGTTAACAACTTCCTGCGGCGCCCTAACATCGACGACGTCCTCAACCACCCGGCCTAAGGATGCCTCCCTTGCCGGACAATTCCCCGCTAGTCGAGGGAACACGATTCGAGCTTGAAGATTGGGAGCACGCCATTATTCGAGAGCCGCAATCCCTTACACCCGGATTTTATTATTTGAAGGGGACGACCCTCCGCCCAAGCATCGCATGCCAAACCCACCCTTCTATTTTCTTCCGAGAGCATCTCCTGTCGCCTCCACACGCAGCAATCGCGGCCATGGGATCGCCGACAGAGCGCGCAGTCGTCTCCTGGCTCGACCAAAACCCGCCGACCACCGTAAGTCTGCAATCCGTCCACTTCTAGGCTCCGCCGCATCACGCTCTACGGGGCTGATGAGCGGCGCGAACGGCCAGGACTCTGTCGGTGACGAATTCGTCGACACGCTCTCGCGGAAGCTCCGCTCCGTCGCCATGGAACAAAAACGCAGAAGGGTAGGTAATGTACCGCGACGGACATCTCCCCGGGTCGGGGCCACAATGCCGCCGGCCCGAGGTCAGAGAGAAGAGCGACGCTAATCTGGAGGCGCAGGACGATCCCGAGGCCACCACCACCTCCGATTACGCCAGCTGCCACGGCCACGGCCACGGCCACGGCCACTGCCACGGCCACGCCTCCAAGCGCAGCCTTGGTGGCGACGACGACGACGACGACGCCGCTGACGCCAGGCCCGGTCCGGCGCATCCGCCACCGCGCCCGCACCCGCACCCGCCCCCGCGTCCGCCCCCGGCGCCGCCGGCCACGTCCACGTCCGCGCCCGGTGATCATCCTCCTCCTCACCCTCCTCCTCCTCCTCCTCCTCCTCCTCCTCCTCCGCCTCCTCCTCCTCCTCTTCCTCCCCCGTCCGCGCGACGCGACAAGAAGAAGCGCTGGCGGCGGGTCTCCGGCACGAGCGCGGACGCGGTCTCGGGCGCGGGCTCCGAGGCGGACGACGAGCGGGAGGTAAGGCGGGGGCGGCCGCCGGTCAAGGTTCGCACCGCCACCGTCGCCGGCGGCTCGGCCGGACGGGTAGCTCTGCCGGCGGTTCGGGCCGCCGCCGTCGCGCCCGGCTTGAAGCGGCGGCCGACTCGCGGCTCCGGCGGCTCCGGCGGCTCCGGCGGTGGCGGAGAGCGCGAGGACGAGGACGAGGGGCAGGACGAGGAGCAGGAGCCGCCGCCCAAGAAGACCAGGGCGGGCGGGCGGCGGCTGGTCGAGGCGGCCATCCTCGCGACCAGGCGGCTCGGGTGCTACGAGCGCTAGGATCTCGTCGCCCAAAACTCATCGGGCTGGTCGGGACTTCTCGTCGGAGACTTGGGCCGGAAAAAAAAGAAATTGTCAACGAGAAGGGGCGGCGTTTGGTTTTTTATTTATTTATTTATTAATTAATTAATTTTCTTTCTTGGCATGAAACAGGCCCGTCGCCGTGTTGACAAGCTACAACGGGCATGGTGGTGGTCGTCGTGATGGTGGTGATGATGGTGGGCGCATGCAGTAGAGCCAGCTGACCAATGAACGCCCCTGCCATTCTTCCCCAGCTTCGGCAGGCCGTGCACGCGATACGCTTTATGTGATGCGGGCCGTCCCGCGTCCGTGCGACCTCGGCCCCACCAATCGCGCCACTGCCGCTCCACGGATAAATCTCGGGCAATCGTCGCCTCTCAACCCTCTTCCCCAGCTATCGCCATCTCCCATGCGCTCCGCGAGCATTTCAGACATCGCTGTCTGGATCGAGAACATCCAGCCGCCGCAAGACTCGTACGAGCTCCGTTCCTAGCCCGCAATCGGCGGGCAGCCGCTGACTGCTTTCCGTCCCAGGCCGTCGACCCCCCCAAGTCGACCCTTGCGCACGTGATGACAAAGAGAACCCTCGGCCAGCAAAGAAGCGTCGCGTCGCGCAAACCGACCGAGATCAAACGCCACGTCCTCCGAAACGAGTCCGCGACCTCGATGACGCGCTCCAATTCCCTCCTCCCTCTCTAACCAAGAGCGCCTCGAGCGACGCGGTATCCGAGGCCTTCGAAGCCGAGTCGCACCAGAGTGGGCGTCTAAGCCCCGTGAAGCAGATCCAGCTGCTTGAAGACTTCGAGGAACAGCCCGTCGTCTTTTGCAACTTCGATGACGATGTGGATGGGGCCGAGCCCGAAGACGTCGTGTTAATGCGTAGAGCTATGCAGCGCTTTGCAGACGGCATTGGAGTTCTGGGATACGGCAATGTGGATGCGGTTGTTTCTGCCCTGCCACCCATGGACAGGATGCGGTTCCAATACCCCTGGGCAAATGACCTGGAGCAGCGCTGTGTCTTCGGCTCGACGCCCTCGACGGCGCAGGTGCTGGGTATCGTGGACACGGCAAGGGGGTATGGCCGCGGTCCAGGCGTCTCTGAGGACGAGTGGAACTCCGAGATCCAGCATCCGCTCCTCGAACTCGCCTACAGTACGTGCAAGAACTCACAAAGCCTTGTAATCTTCAACGTGTAAGTCTCGTCGTAACCCAGACAGTCGCACGCTCATGGCCGTACTGTAGAAAGACGGCCAGAATCGAACCCGCATCGCTCGCGCGCTCCGCTCTCCCCGGCCGCGCCGTTGATTACGTTGTCGCACTCAAACCGGACTCAGCCATCGACCAAGCCTGGCATCGTCTCCGGCCGCTCCCTGGCGTATCCGTCGAGTCCTGGAATCACACAACTTGGGCCCGCCGCAATCCATGGCTATTCATGTTGAAACCAAGGGCCCTATGAAGTCATGGACAGACGGCAAACCCCAGATCGCGATATGGACCGATGCCTGGCTGAAACGTCTCGCTCTTATCCGTGGCACGCCGAATCGGCCGTGGCCCGCTCTCCCGCTTCCGATCGTTCAAGGTCATGATTGGCACTTGTTGATTGTGTCTAGGAATGACCACAAGATGACCGTTTGGGAGCAGATTGCTATTGGGAGCATGAGGTCGTGCTTTGACGCGATGAAGGTGGTAGCCGCTCTTCACTGGTTACTGGACTGGGCTGAGAGGGTGTGGTGACCGTGGTTCTTGTCGTTGGCAGGCTGACATTGTTGAAGGGTCGCTGCGTTCAATCTAGTCGTTGCTGTAAGTTGAAAAGGTCAGAGGCCTGTCCTATGTGCCGAAAGAGTGTTTTGCCTCCATAGAAGCTATAATATTATTTGGTAAATGATGTATATACCATCTAGCACATCAGACTATCTACAACGATTCACATGCAGCCCTGTCTCCCGTCTCTCTACAGCGACGGTGCTGCCTAGCACACTAACATGCTCGAGTTCGTCGATCCTACAACGTTGCGTCCTGTTTAGCTACATTCTGTTGGCGTCCAAAGATCGTCTAGAAATGACAAGGGCCTAGGTACGGGCATCCCATTCCCTGCCAGACCCATTCCTTGCCATCATGGTATCGGTACTTTTGAGCGAGTTGGTCCCAAACCTATTGAGAGGAGGTGCTCGCGGTAGCTTGCTAGACGGTAAAAGGCTGAGGGGCGGGACTAAATGTCCTGGCTGCTAGGAAATGTTTAGTTGTTCCGTCGCCTTGCGAGTCGAAGCAGACTCCAGTGAAATGATCGCGATGGGCGTTCTGGCTCGGGCGGTCGCCCTCCCTGTATTCTGGGGTAGTTTCTGAGGACATTTCTCGCAAGAGCCTCTACTTGCCTTGCACAAAAATCAACCGTGCCATTAGGCAGAGACCGAGTAGAGCGTTGAACGGCTTGCTCGAAGGGAATTTTGATGGCCTCCGCCTCTCGCCCCCGCCTTTTACCTCTCGTTTCTCATTCCTCTGCTCCTTCCTCCGCTTCCCCGTCCCCCCCCTCTCGCTGCTTACCGCTTACCCCCGCTCCCCCAATCCCTACCCCTCGCCGTTTACTCCCGGCCCCCGCCCCCCCATCCCTTGCTCCTCTGCCTCTCGCCCCCGCTCCTCTGCCCCTCGCCCCCCTCCTCTGTCTCTCGCTCCCCTTCTCTACCCGTCCCCCCGCTCCTCTGCCCCTCGCCCCCGCTCCTCTGCCCCACCTCCCCCCACTCCTTCGCTCCTCCACTACGTACTTTTCCGCTATATGCTTCTCTGCCACGTGTTCTTTTGCTCCTCGCTCCTCGCTCCTCGCTCCTCCGTCACGCGCTCCTTTCCTGCGTGCTCTACTACGTGTTTCTCTGCTGCATGCCTCTATTGTGCTATGTGCCCCTACTGTACTGCATGCCCCCGCGCTCTGTATGCTTTTCTGGTGTTCTGCATGCCTCCCCCACCCGGCCGCCGCGCTAGGCCCCCGCCCCTGCTCTCGCCCCCGCCCCTGCTCTCGCCCCCGCCCTTGCGCTAGCCACCGCTGCTGCGCCAACCCCCCCGCCCTTGCGCTAGCCACCGCTGCTGCGCCAACCCCCCCGGCTGCCGCGCTGCCATTATATTATGTGGTATGCTCTTCTTTACAGCGGTCGAGAAAACCTTATGAGGGCGAGCGAAGTCAGACCCGAGCAAGCTCGCGAAGCGAGTCCGGCTCGTTTATTAGAGAGCAGAGCTCGTAGGCAATGTTGTGTACTCCCGGGCGGACGCCCCGACCCGCCAGCCCAGCTTTGGCTAGCTACTGGCTTAACCCCCTGCCAGCGATGAGTTTGGACCCAGCGGAACATGCGACCGGAGGAGCTTACACGATTGATGAGGGGTTGCGAGGCAGCGACAAGTTCTGGACTGATTGCGAAGAGTTGGGGTCGTTGGTCTCTCGCGTCGGTATGAGAACGTGTTGGTAAGTTCCTGTTAGACTCGGCGTTCTCACCTACTACCTGGGCATCTAGGGGAAGTAAATGACGGGAAAGACAAATGACAGATAGGCCACTTGACATAGGAAGATAGAATGCGATCCTTGAGCCATGAAGAGCAATCTCAGGCAATCTGGCAGCACGTACAGGACTGGCTTTTCGAAACCATCAGCGGCTTACTTCCATGTCTCTACCTAGGGAATTATCGAGTCTAGCAATTGAATGAGATTTCACTATAGCAGTACATCCATGGCCCGCAGATGGCGGTAACAGCGATGAAACCAGCCCGGAATTGTGCTTTTCGAACTTTCAAAAAGGGCTAGAGTTCAAGCACTTAAGGCGACGACCCTCGTTTTCGCCGTGATTTTGCTTCCGTCAATGCGCCCGATTTTACGACTGTCCTCGATGAGAAGCTTAGAGACATCCTTCTCTTCACTTCTCACACCTTGGTCTACTGCTGTGCTTGAGGGCTGAGTCAACGAGTGCAATGTCCTCACTGAGCCAGAGTTCTTCTCTAGCGTCCAGCCGCGGCCAACTCCATATCAGAAACGAAAACAGCAAGCACAACACCAAGCCCAAGGAACGCCTGGAAGAGCGCACTAGAAGGCTGCGGCTCTGTAGACAGGTTAAATCAAGTAAAACGAAGCCAAGGGGGTCAACTTACCCAGCTCCTTTAACGCATCGCTAACCTTATATCCTAGCACGGTCTAGCACTTCTCAATTATACCCCTTAAGGGCAAGGATGCCCTTGATAGGTCAGGAAACTACATCCCACGTAGTCGTATGTAAACCTCCTTGTAGCTTGTCCCTTCAAGAAGCAGTTCTCCTCGGTTAAGTTTGTATAATACCGTTCCTAGCGCAAAGACGTCTTCCTGTCCGCTAGGGCATTCCCGATGGCGGGTCGCTGTACCGTATCCCGTGAGCAATAGAGGACCGCCGTCTGTACCGGAGCCCGCGAGTTCGCATAGTACGATCTCGCTATCATCGCGAAGAGAATTGTGGAGGTCGGAGGCGGCGTGGACGACTCTTGGGAAGTGTAGATATGCGAAGGCGCTTACGGCCTGGTAAAGCCATCTATTGAACGTTTAGTTTGGCGTTGCCATCGGATCTCTACTTCAGAAACAAACCGGCCTCGCGGGAGATTCTTGAGCTGACCGAGACAATCTGTCAAGCTCCCTCGGAGGTGACACTCGAAAAGCAAAGCACTTCGTAATAGTGTACATTCGGGCGGACTCTGGCCGAGATACCGTAGAATGTTCGGATGGTCCTGTACCCGCTCGTATACTGTTAGCATATATATAGTCCCTAGCCAGTAGGATTGCACTGAAGTGCGATACTATGCTAGTCTTTTGGCCAAGTTGGCTAGTTGCAGGCTAGGGCATACTAGTTCTAACATATACCTACTTCTCGGTCTCGTGTACCTCAGTCCTAAGAAGCATGAGGCTGTCAGCATTTTGGCGACGACATTTGTATCCGCAATTTGTACGACCTTAGAAAGCAGTCCAAGGCCGACACCGCGAAGATCGTCATTTGTAAGGGCAGCAAAGTCGAAAGGTAAGGCATGAGAAAGAACTATTCAGTAGTACAAGTGAAATCCCCCCACAACTATGAGTTACGTAATATTCGCCTAAAGTCGCTTATTGCTGAGCTGTTGCTAGAAAGCCTGATGCCCGGCACCGAAAGCCCCCGAGAGGCGATATAGCGGGCCTCTGCCCGGTGGATCAGCTTTCTGAATACCACCACCACCACCACCACCACCAATACCACCAATACCACCACTACCACCACTACCACGGTATTCTTGATAATAAACTCTAAAGGTGAACTGGTATTGATTATCATTCTCTCTGTTTCACCACCTCGTGGCTATATCCTGGAGTATAGCAGGTGGATTAACTTGTGAGTTCATCCGGGTAAGAGTGTGAAATCAGTACTAACTATATACAGGCCATGCTTTCCCTCCGCTTTGTTAATCGTCACTTGTACACCTTAGTCCCTGTAACCACCAGGAACATTCTTGTAAGTGTTATACATTAATATGTATGAGCTATGCACCTTTCCAGAAGCTTCAGACCATATCTTTTATAACATATAGGTTATTACCACACCGCATCCTTCTATGCTTGAGAATATTGTCCAGAAGCCTGACTACAAAAACGAGAAGACAGTTCCGTGTGCGACCAATTTGGCATGCCAGGACGTTACCGACTGATAGCTGCCTTTTGGATCCATTTCAGGTCCCGGTTGCTGTCCTGAATGCAAGGGGATCGTCTCTATCCTAGTATGCATCTTTCCAACATTAATATGCTAGATTAGAGGTGTTTGGTATATGTATTAATTCAATGTATCTAGGCTCCGCACAGCACCAGAACGCCTATTTTCTATCATATGACAAGAGGTAGACATGTTAGCCCTTCGTCCGAGTGGGGCGATGCCTTCGGATGCAAGCGCCATGTTGAGGATGTATAAATTGAAATGGAATCGTCTGAGTGGAAAAGGGAACTTTTACCTACCAAGTTGGTAGATGTGGTAATGCGTGGAGCAGCCTACGCGCACTTGAAGTACGCCCCCACAGCACGAATTGACTATCTAATCCATGCTTTAAAATATCATCGCGGCCTGTACTACCTTCTGTTGCCTTCCAGTCTTCAGCAGATATCCGTCTCCGAACACGCTCGATGCCGCATAAGCTTCCTATACTTTACTCTGAATCGATCCCACAATCTTCTCAGCAAAGTCCGCGTGGACTTCATCGATACCAATAACTGGGCATTGTGTCTGTGGAGGACGGAGGGCCTGGAGGATACGTCGAGGTTGGCATCGTCGAAATGGAGCTGTATGCGAGCATTTCGAGCCCGTCCTGCACGCCATGTCAGAGATAATCTTTTCAGCGCCGTGCAGGAAATAAACAAACTCTCGAAGCGCTAGCAGAAGAGCCCGGCCCTGGCAAAACTGGGCAATTGGCGCTTGAATTTCCTGGATCGTTGCCGGCGCCGTCGCGGGATTGGTGCGCCTGTTGTAGTTCTGATTGTCCTTCGCTGGAGGATATAATACCTGGACAACCGGTAAAATGCTTGCGTGCTGAACTTCATTAGCCGAACATTTGGATGTGTGTTTGTTGGCTCCTGAGTCTTCCGATGCAATAGGACATGAACTTACATGAAATGGCGACAGCCACAGAACATGCCATTGACATTGATAAGTCAAAGTCGTGCAAGAACGCAGAAATAAGAACACCGATTGCGCACCCGAGCTTGGTGCCTGACACAAGTTGGACTTCGAAGTCCTGCACTGAGCGACTAGATACGAGCTGATGCGCTACCGGCTTCACCCGCGATTTCGCCGGTTTGTAAACCCCCTCGGATTCATCATCGTAGGTGATGTTGAAGTTGATGCTCATAGATACGCGCACACCTAGATGTTGGCCGACGGGTGATTGAAAGTCGATTTTGGAAACGACGGGGTTTTTGGCATTCTCTGTTCGCTCAACGCTCATGCCAGTTGTCGTTCCATCCAAGAATTCGACGAAGAATTCCATACATATAACCTGTAGAAAAGGACTAGACAGAACACTTGGGTTCTCGGTAAGATCGTAGCCCTTATCCGGGAAAGACAGCTGTTGTAATGCCTGAGCTTCTTGTAGTGCCTGAAGTTGCAGCGGTGTGTACTACGCCATTGCGGGGTGCTTAATGATTCTGTGGACCCGAGAGAAGGCGGTTGACCGATAGAAACTAATGACTGATTGCGAATGATATTCTGACGGCCCCTGTCAACTAGCAGTTTTTCCGTTGAATTGCTAGACCGGCACGAGCCGCGCCCCTTTTAGCCGCAAACATCATCCGTGTGAACGTCACAAGCTGGTTAAATCATGCCTCGTCTACCTAACTCAGGACACCATACACATGCTTTGAGAAGCGAAGAGACCAAAGACTCTTAGGGCCGGTGTAAGAATATGGGTAGTGTTTTTTGTGTGCTCTGTGATCTCAATCTACGATATAGACTGTGTTTTACGCACGCGACCGTACGTATAAGAGTTGAACCAAAGACCTTCTGCTCGCTTCTGTAGCTTCCAATACCGACTCATTTCTTCCAACATCAACCCCTGATCCAATAGAGAATTCGGAGTATGAGGAAGAGAGCGCCAAAGCGCGGCCGCAACTGCAGAGGCTAACGTACATATCTACCTACTAGAGCAAGTGGCGTTCTTAGGCATCATCCCCAACCACCTGCATCAGGTTACAGCTCGAGCATTGTCGCTCTTCATAATCCCCACGAGTCAGTAGATCCGCAAAGTGTAGAGAAGAAAATGATTTCAGAAACATTGTGCGCCCGCTTTGGTTGCCATCTATATCCTATAGTACAGGCCCTGCTTAACTTAGACGGAGCGTTGCCGCCGCTATCAGCCTACTACAAGCGTCGCTCCTTGCCAGTGAAGGCCGCTGGATGAGGTCAGACTGCGGACTAACGATTGCTTGCAAACTCGCCCACCTCCTTATTCTTAGAGCCCTCGTGGCCTCGGCCTACTTCCGACAATTCACAGAAGTCTCCAACCCGCCAGCGGGAAGTCAGGGACTTAACGATGCGCGCACGGGAAGTTCAGCTGCGACACGCTATTTGAATGCGGATCTTCGGGCACTCTTGCTTGCTACTAGCAAAAGCAGAAACTTAATTGGGAGTCTGAGAAGTGACTGTAAGAAAACTAAAAAAAACTGGCTTGGACGGTAAAAAATCTGGCGAAAGGTTCCGTTTCCAGATCATGATTAAGCGAGACGTTCTGAATCGGCATCCATATACCTCGCACTTTGAACTCAACCTGTCCTCATCAATGCTAACTGATACAATCACTTGGGAAGCAAGTCTGCGTCCTCGGACAGAAACAAATCGGATCTATATTCGACTTCGTGTTGCTGACACACAGAAGGAAACTACGCAAGCGTGCTACAAGGGAAATGTTGCAAAACCGAGTACGTTGGCCGATACACCATTCCTCTCGACTTTCTCACAACATTGGACTTCAAACCGTGTTCGAATGTGTGTTGTGATTAGAATTCACAGGAACAAGCAGCCGAGTGTAATCGGCCCCTGATCTACTAAACTTTAGATTTACAAGCCGAAACTTCTCGCAATCGCCATTGCCGCCACCGGATGTGTCATCGGCCTATCATGATCTCCGTACTTCAAAATCTGCTCTGTAATGACCCCCCTTTTCGTCGACTAGTCCACAACCCATCCCCTTTGACTCAAATCCGTCTTCTTCCTCTTTCCCCTTTTCCAGCTTCTCGTATGATATCCCTTCACACCCTGACGCGTTTACAGTACGCTACGACAGGTTTTCAGTGTGGATATAAGGTATATCCGCATCGCCTTGTGCACGGATCAACATGATACGGTTCTTCTCGCACCGCCGGTCAACATCCGCAGTCCAGGTCTTATTATACCATGTGCTTTGGGGATAATGGTAAAAGAAGGCGAGAAGTGGAGGGGTTTTGTTGAGAGGGGGAACGACCGGGATAACTCCTAATGCGGTAGATTGCTACCAGGGTCGCGACATTAGAGGAAAAGGCGACAAGGACTATGCCGGCTACGTTTACGTAGTTAACTAGGGCGATAGCATCTAGGAAGAGACTACACTCAGACGGAGGCACGCCGGAGAGGCCATAGCTTCAGTAGTCTGTACTAAGGACAAAGATCTTGTCGGGCATCGCAGAATACAGCGTACGGTAGCTATCTAGCAGTTGTCGAGAAGCTATCGTATCTGACGTATTGTGTATATAGAGTACAAGCTCAGCGTCTGGAGCCTCGCGCAACAGCCAGAATATAAGTGATGTCGTCAGTAAATCTCGGGAGCTCAGTAAGCAATTTTTCCCCGTTCTCGTAGTATAAGTTATGTAGAAGAATATATTATGCGTACAGTTGAACCCCGTCTTCGTGACGACATGGAAAAGTATTACTTGGTTATAAAGGAACCTAAACATTCGGAAAAGTTGAGATCTTTAAGTCAAGTTACAGTTTTTTAGTGGGGATAAAAAGCACGGGTTTGGAATGCCGGGATTATGATTAGGAGGCCAAGCACGGTGAGGTAGACTACTACGTCATTGTGAAGATGTAGACGACGACCATCGGCGTGATCTGAAGAAGACCCGAGCATACAATAGCGACGTACGCTTTAGGTAGATATCTACTAACGAAAGTATAAGTAACTAAGCGAAGTTTAGAAACACTCGCGGACTTATAGAGTTAGAGATGCCGCTAAAGAAGGCGCGGGGTTTAGTTCTTATCAAATGTTGAATTTGAAGAGCGTTGTTGTTGGGAGAAGCGACGGTGAAAAGCGAGCGTAGACGGGTCAACCGTTGAACCATCACAGTAATACAACTGAACCTGGAGAAGGGCAGCGCCGAATAGTTGCATGTATGCGCCTACCTATGTAGCAAGTAATAGAACCTGTAAGGCATTAGCTACAATACGCTTTTCAACGATGTGATATTCTCGTCAAATAGGCAGCAGCGGTCGACAGGGCCACCGTCAGATCCAAAGTGCGTTTCCACGGACGTTGAATTACCGGCTAACTGTAGCCATGGTTGCGGAAGTATTTGCATAGAGATATGATATTCGCTACAACGAGAATTTGGATAGCGCCACCAATAGGTACTCTGAGGACCACAAGCCGTAGACAGCAACTCCGCGGACGAGCAGCAGTGACTTAGACAATAGTTCGCAGTATGTTGTTATTGGAAACTACGGAAGCGAGGGGCATGTTGATCTAATCCTTGATCGTTCGGTCGTGTACATAAAACACACTACATACGCTAGATACAGGGCATACACGCATACTAGAGTACCACCCGTATTACGGCAAATCATTAGTTTCTAAAGCCTGTACACGGAAATCGAGGACGAATCTGCGTAGCGGGGAGGTTGGTTCTGTCCTTTTTTGATGTTCATTTCTAGTCTGGCTATTTTTTGGCCTAGCAGTTTTACAGAGTTCTGAACTCGACATAGAGGTAGCGTAAGCCATTAAGCTATAGTCAAGGTGCACGAGTCTGGGCAATCTAACTACAACAGGATCCGACAATTACGTTTGCCTTTGGCAGGAACAACACGCCTTATAGCTACGAAGTTTGATTTATCCACTATGCACCCCATCGATAAATGTACGTATATCTCAAAACCAGATCCATAGGCCAACCGTAGAGTCTCTCGAAATCCCTATTACGATAACGTTAGCTTCCCTGCGCTTACCAGCGATGCTTAAATTCAAGGACACTCACGGCTCCGCTCCTTCCTTTAGCAGGACCCTGTAAAGCTCGTGAGGCAGTTTCCTTACGTCCGGGTACTCAATCTTCGTGTAGTTGATGTCCGCGATGATGTGGAAGTGCGACGTCTCGCGCGGCTGGTAGTGCAGGTAGTGTAGGTTGGGATCGAAGTCGCCGTATCCCGAGAGCTTCCCGTAGGCGTCCAAGATCTCCTTGCCCGTCCTCTTCGTATTAGACGGGATGCGAAATACGACACGCTTTGGTTGGTCCAACCCGTTCGTGCCGTCATGGGCCATCGTGATTGCGATCGGCTGTTGACTTTCTCGTGGCGAAAAAGGCCTTGCTTGTGTTACAAATTCAGAGAAGGCGCTGCTAAAACAGCTGTCAGGGGCAGTACAGCACGGGCTGCAGAAATGGAGTGTAATTAGGGTGCAGAACGGAAATGTTGCGACCATCTGCGATTTACTCCGTATCTATTGTCGTTGGAGCGCCCAGGCTCGCTTACGTTGCTATATTGGTTCAGGGGTCGGTCCATATACACTCGCTCTAATAACTATATACACCAATAGACGCCCGATGTCCTGGCGCGTCGCGAGTCAGAGCATACGAAGCTTTCCCCAAAAACTGAATCCGAAGCACAACCTTCTTCACGCTTTACTTACTTATAGCTCAAAAACCCAGTCAGCGGGCAACATGTCGATGGCGGCATGGAATTTTTACAAGTGCTCGATAATTGACTGAAAGACCCATGTCAATGGATTGGCCTGTCGTACTAGGGGTAAACTTATATCGGGTATCTGCTCTTGCGTAACCAGCTTCCCAATGCCGTTCATAGTCCGCCCACGGAAAATTCTTCTATTTTGACGTCTAATATAGCCGGTCAAAGCTTGGCAGACGTCTTAGCTAGTTCTCACTCAGGTTTTAATAGAGCTAGTCTCTAGCTGGTTAACAAGCTAGTTACTATAGAGTGTAAATGGCTCATAGATGAGGTATTTGTAAGCGAATAGGCAATTGCCCCAAGTGGTTTGGATACGCCCTAGCCGTGAGAAAAGCTCAAATCTGAATTGCTGTCGGATGCCAAAGTCAACGAGGCAGTCAAATGTGGGGCTTTGCAGCTAGACCGTGCGAGCTTGTCTAGGTCACGTTCACAGCTTGCTCATTTGACGCATTGCCAAGTGGACTCCTTTCATTCGGTGTTTCACCAAGGGTCGAGTCTGTATTCTGCGGTACAACCAGGCATGATTTGCTACGTTTAGGTCTTATCAGAGCCAGACAAACACCTCAATCGCGCTAGCAGGGAGGGCAGCCGACCCCACCGGCTATAAAGTTGTGAAAGTCTATCCTCTGCGGCTCTCGAATAGAGAATGCAGTGAGAATGAACAGGGTAGGGGTTGGAATCACTCCTCTGGGCTGTGGCGTTGTGGCTGTGCTGCAGTAATCATTGTTGTCTCATCACGTGCTGTTGTTTGCGCGAAAAGCTCGGACCATATCCGACCAGCGACTCCTGACAGATTCTAGTGGAAATCTGGAATGGGTACTCCGTAGGCCAAGTCCATTGACATTGGAAAAATGGTGCTATCTGAGGCTGCATAAATACACTTGTAGAATCCCTATCAGGGTTGGCGAACTAGGCCTAAACGGGCCACCTAACATTCTAACAACTCCGCGTTAGAGCTCTGGGTTGTCGTCAAAAGCCCTCTCGTTTTCACTTGACTCCGCGCTCCGGTATAGACGCATTGTTGGAATGCGATCCGCTGTTATATCGGCCTGGCAGCATGATGTCGCAGCATCGGCTGCTGCCTACTCGGGGTCGACACCCCCACCGACAGGTCGAAAGCGTCCACATCTTTCCGAACCATCCGAAACATCGTCAAATCAACAATCGCTTAAAAGACGCCGCGTAGCACTCTCGAGCATCGCCATCAATCCTCGAAACGTGTCTGCTCATACGAAAGATCGGTCTCCTAGCAAACGGACGCGCGCACCATCGCCTCGAAAGCGCGGCAATAACGGCTCCGATGTCGCTACGAAGGAGCTAGGGACACCTCGCACACGATCACAACCCCCGATTCCCCGTTTCGACCCTCAATCATCTTATCGAGAAGCGTTAGCGGCAGACTCTGATGAATCCGAAATCCCGCAACCCCGCTCGCCTTCTCGCCCAGCGCAAACTGAGTCAGATGCTCCGTCGACCTCAAAGCGGTCCACAAGCCCTGTCAAGCGCGTTGCTGCACTCCAGGACGTTGGCAGTGGCATATTCTATCGGGAACTTAGTGACAATGGTACCGAACTGGGAACAGAGGGGCAGGAGCTGTTCTGGTTGCTACAGGATTCAAGCCTTGGGATTGCCGCTCTACCTGCGGCACTTGAACCGGAATTGCTGCCTGAACAGGGAAGGATTCGACCATTCCAAATAGACACAACGGACTTGCGAAGTCGGGATGAGCTGCTTGCGGAACTAGAGACTGTACGCGAAATAAACAGGGCATCACGACGATGTGTAAGGGACAGTGAGAGCGAGCCAGAGTGGAACAACTCGGTCCACGGTACATTATTGCGTTTAGCGCTGAGGAAGGAGGATCGAGCAGGGTTTCGATACATGTACGTTGATCCTATTTTGAATATCTGTGCAGTGGCTGAGCTACTCGCAGCACCACAGCTAGGATTGATCCGCAATATGTACCGGCGCACTCTTCCGGCCTTGGCATGTTGTCGAAGATGGTTGACTATGCGATATACCTCGAAACCAGCGGGCCTTCATCTTTCGATCTTTCTACCTCTAGTCCTCTTCATGAGAGGATCTCGGCCCTCATCACCGACGTTACACACTCCATAAATCACACGTCCTATGTTTCACTTCGTCATCGGCCTATTGCAGTCAGCATCGAAACCAAGACAATTGGCCGACCAGAGGAAGAAGCAAGAGTACAGCTAGCGATTTGGGTCGCTGCGCAATTCGAACGCATACGGAGCTTATTTACAGAGACTGCCTACCCAGCTTCCATACCGGCCCCTACGAAAGCATCTCGTCGGAAGAACCCCAAGGCACTGTCAGAGGAGCTAGACCGCAACGCCGTGTTGGGTAGAATAGTGTTCCCACTCCTCTATGTCCAGTCGGTGCAGTGGACCGTTCTCTTCGCGCGTCCTTCACCGTCACCTCTTGCCGACAGAAGTGTTGTGAGTTCTTGCCTCATCCTTATTTCAGCCCTTGCCAAATTATGACTTTAAATGCCCATTCACTTCTATGTCTCTTTCTCCGTTTGCCGGGGCTTAGTCAAGCACTAACAGCTAGCAGACCATATTTTCCTCCATCATTCTTGGTGAGACATCGTCTCTCTTAGGAGCGTATAGAATTCTACGGGGGTTACGTGTATTAGAGCAGTGGATTGATACAACGTATCGTAACTGGTGGAAAGAGTTACTCGATGTCACGGAATAATCTTCAGCTTGCGATGCATGCTGCTCTGTAGAGCTTCAACTGTTTCAGAGACATTGGCGCCATTTAGAGATAGAGACATTGGCGCCATTTAGAGATAGAATGCCTTGCTCATGGATGTGCATCGCGAAGTGCTTAATGCTGATCTAGTTTAGCTCTACATGGTCCCTCCTAGATGCTCGTTCCAGTACCCGCGTAGATCCCGATTTAGCGCCATGTTTTTTTCCCTGTACACGTCGATGATTGGGCTGTGCCTTGCTACATAGCTGCGGAGCCGTTTAGTTCCCGCAGTGGATCCTCTCGCTTCTGAGATGGGGTGGCTCAGGGTGGCTTGCGATGACACAGCCACAGCCCAGGCCGAGCTCAGTACAGCTTACTCATCGCTCAAGGCACAGTCACGTGCGCTCAGTGTTTGTCCTCACCTTCGCATGACTTCCAGAAGGGCCTTCTCCGAGTCGTCATGGAATGAAATGAATTGAGCGGGTTCGCGGTTTTCCGGACCCAGATGCTGCAGCATGCTTTTGGCAGTGACGATGTGCCATGTCACCAGGAAGGTATTCGGATCGCCGCACTCGAAGCCATGTGTTCCAAGTGGCGTCTGGGAAAGGCTGTCGTGAAAGTGGTAGAGGGTAAGGGCTTCGGCCGGCGAGCTGGATTGGTGGAGGGGCAACGCGCGTGTCAAAACCTATAAAAGAGAGCGGTCATGCATGAACTGCCGTGCTGTGCATCGGAGAGCTGGGGCGCGTCATGTGACCGCCGAGAATTCCGCCAAGCCGTGGGTCTCCCATGCGTTCTTTGGGGGACCTTCGAAACACGTCGTACGCTCCTCACGCAACGGCCTCCTCACGAAACGGCCTGCTTTAGAAGATGAATGCGGCGTTGAGCACTTAAAGGGTAAGTTTGAAGAATCTCGTAGTAGAGGAGTACTACTAACTGCAGGTCCAGCAACGACTCATCCCAGATTTCTCGTCGAAGTTCTGTTAACTCACCCTGTCGCCTTCATCATTTTGCGTCTCGTCTGAAGGCGACTCTCACGCCGAACGCTCACTGGGGTGTGACATTGACCAGGCGGCGAATAGTCCAAATTAAGGGATGGCTTCTCGTAGTTTTTCTGGTTTTCGGTCTGAGACTGAATTTGATCTCCGAGAAAAGGACGCAGCAGCGATAATTTGGGTCGCGGCCTTTCATTGTCGAGATTTTGATCGTGCCGTCATCTGGTTCCCCCCGGACGTACACCGCGACGTCCAACCCTCAATCTCCGGGTCTTTCGCGCGACCCTCAAATGCCGGCCTTGGATCCCTCGATCAGTTATCCTTGGAGCTCCTCTTCGAAGTATGCCGTCAATTGGACCTTCTTTCGCTTTTCAAGTTTCGCCAAGTCAACCTATACGCGAGGCTGGTGGTGAATTCACTCCTCGAATACAAGAAAACGATTTCGTATGGGCTCAACCCCCTCTGCGCCTTGCTTCGAACGCGACTTGGCTCCGGGGTTACCTTGTCCGATTTTTACCGTGTCATGCGCACAAAGAATTGCGAGCTATGCGGCCACTTTGGCGGGTTCGTCTTCTTACCAACATGGACTCGATGCTGCTTCGACTGTTTGCAGCAAGCTCCAGAAACTCGAATGGAAACTCTTGACTCGATTCAGAAACGGTTGCGCTTGACGCCTCAGGAAGTCTTGCAGATTGGGTCCTTTCAGCCTTTGTCTGGGTTCTATTCGATGGACGAATCTTGGCACGACCCTCGTTTCAAACTTGTCTCCATCCAGCGGGCTGCGTCGGTTTTGCAGCGCGAAGCAACCGACGAGGAACAGCGGCAAGCCCAACCACGGAACTCTACATTTCAATACATGGCGTCATGTGCTCTTCCCTTCTTTGATGTGGGCACGGGTATGATCGAGCATGGGATCTCTTGTGCAGGTTGTCAACTGGCTGTAGAGAGAATCATGAATCGAGAGGAGAGATCGCGTTTTACCATACCAAAATATATTGTCGACTACAAGGGCTTCCTAGAACATTGGGAATGGTACACCACACACAAGGTGTTCTCCCACGAGGGCTTCCTGGAACATTTCAAATGGTGCAAGGAGGCACAGGATTTGTATACGTCTAGCGAGAAAGGCACAGTAGAGCCAGCCGAGAGGCCTTCCTAGCGAGAGAGGGGGCTACTTCAACGTAAGAGAATAAGTTGATAAATGACTATTTTACAGATCGATTCTCGGCTTTCCTGTAACTCTACTTGGCGCGGAACATTGAAATAGAGAACCATCGGAAGGCACATGCATCCGCTATTGAGAAGCTCGGTCTTGCGAAAAGAAAAAAGAAAGCAGGATTAAGAAATGCTCAGACTAAAACTTGTCGTGGATATTGTATTTGGCAGCAGTAGTGACGTGACGCCCGGGGCCAAAGCAATGCCGGCCCCGGTCCAGCGCACAGCGTACGTACATAGATCGCAGACTCTACAACCTCAACCTCGTATACACTCTGTTTTGCCACCGTGCGCTCTGTAACGCTCGACAGAACTGTATTTCATGCACTCGCTTGAGCTCGTAGAGCGAGGTAGATGGTTCGAGGTTTCGTACGCGCTACGTTCGTAGCGTCCAGCCGTGATGGCCGCTCGACGTTTTGCCTCTGCCCTGCCCCAAGCTGGTGCCTTGGCGCCTGAATAGTCCAATAAGGCGGAGCCGGGAAGCGCTAGGGTTCGGTTCCCCAAGCGCTTCCAACCAGCTCAAGCAATCTGCCCGATGCGCGCGGCCAACCTTTGCGCGAGCATCGTTGGGGCATGCGGACGTGGGCTGCAGGGTCCCGAGTCGCAGGCGAAGGCTGTCTCGATTGCGAGCAGAACGTCCTCAACGACGGGTCGAGGGCCCTGCGTTTGAACAATGCATGATTGGCTGTGGGATGCGAAGAGCGAAGTGATGCCATTCATCATAGGCAGCAGGGACATTCCCTTCGTCCGCAATGGGCGGTTCAGAGTCCGCGATATTCCGGTCAACGTGTTGCTCATGATGCCGCCAAGAACATGTTCGACACTATACCTAATGTAGGTTAGCGCTCGGCGCCTCGATCATCCGTCACCAAACCATTCCACACGCGCGAGCATCCCTCAAACGCGACGGCAAAATTAAAACATCTTTTCCCTCAGCTGCCCACCGAATCCGTCATCCAACCATCCCACACGCGCCAGCATTCTTCAAACGCAGCAGCAACATAAATATCTTTCTCCCTCAGCTGCCCGTCGACATGGCCCGCCATCGCAATCCACTAGCCACCCCGAAGGGTAGGCAGCAAAGCTCTGTACAAATAGATCAAGGTGCCCGTTTCTTCCACCCGACGAAATGCCCGGCGCTGACTTGCCAACAGGGAAACGTCCTCGAGGTGTCAGCGAAGCAAAGGGGCGGAGACCTCTCCGGAGAAGTGCGCGTCTAAAGTCCGAGCGCAGCGAAGACGCCGAGCGACAACATTTCCTCCCGGCAGAGAAGACGGCGCAAGAAGAGGTATGCCGTTTTGTCTCGCCGCGCTGCGTGCGGCCGACTCAAGCTGAATTCCTGCAGGTCCGGCTAGCGCCCCCACGATCCAACGGTCGAAAGCGAGCGCGTGAAATCGAGAGTCCGGTCGGCGACATCCCACCCGCGCCCGTCGAAAAGAGGCGGCGCGTATCTCCTGCGGACTCTACCGCCAAGGGACGGACTGATCGGGAGTCATCAGTTTGTGGCATCGAAGCGCCAATTAATCCCATTGATTATTGGCGGAGAGAAAAGGTTTGGCCCAAAGAATACTTCGAGCCGGCAAACACAATGAGTTATCTGCTCGCCAAGAGGAAGTCGGCGCCGTCTCTTCGCCGCAAACGATCGGAGTCGGGCGCTCTCTCGGCTAGCTCTACCACGCCCAGCGACCAGAAGCCGAGGGAGGAGAAGAGCGCACCGTATCAAGACCCGCGTTACAGTACTCTACTGGAAACCAAGGGCAGCTACATGGACAAATCCGAAGTGGGCATTACGGATGCGAGTAGGAAACTGTGCCGATCCTTGCTCGAAAGCAAGCAGAGTGTTCCTAGACTCATTGTTTCATGACGACGTGTTCGACAAGGCGTGCCGGAATTTGAAGGACAAGAATGAAGCCAGAGTGATTCAAGACATCGCTCGCCTGATCGTGCCTTCTGCGGAAACGGCTGCTGTGTTCGGCGCCAAGGCGCTTGAAGTTTTGGTGGAGAGTGTCAACGAGGGCTGGAATAATTCCATCCCCCTCCTCGGTAGTCGTCTGCAGCCCGACTATGCGGTGGGATTCAAGCGAGCGGCATTCACGGAAGATCAGCTCGCCAAGATCAAGCCAATCCTGGGAGACATCATAGACATGTCTTTCTTCATGGCCACGTACTACATGTACTTCCCGTTCCTGATGTGCGAGGTGAAGTGTGGCGCTGCAGCGCTCGACGTCGCGGACAGGCAGAATGCTCACAGCATGACGCTCGCATTCAGGGCTGTCGCCGAGCTCTTTCGGCTCGTGAGACGCGAGAAGGAGATCGATCGGGAAATCCTCGGCTTCTCGGTCTCGCACGACCACCATTCCGTCGCCATCTACGGCCACTACCCTGTTTACGATGGGAAAGGTTTTACCTATTACCGGCACCCTATCCGCAGTTTCAACTTCACCGAACTAGACGGGAAAGACAAGTGGACGGCGTACAAGTTCACCAAGAACGTCTACGACGTATGGATGCCGGACCACCTGGACCGGATCCGCTCGGCCATCAACGACGTGCCGTCCGATTTCGACTTCGGGCTCTCGCAGATTCCGGAGTCTGGACTGTCGCAAAAGCTGGAAAGTCATCGGCTCGTGCAGTCGTTCACGGAGCCGGAATCGCCGGCGCTCGCGCGCGGCAGCCAGTCGGGCGTTGTCGATCAAGGCACCACCCCGGACACCTCGTTGATGGAGCGAGAGGCATCCAAGAGACCGAGGAGAGAGGCGGCGGAATAGAAAATGCCGGGTGCGGGCAGTCTCGATGAGGGAGTTCGTCTTGTCCTTTCCACTTGGCGCGCGATCTGTGTGCGTGTGTGTGTTGTTGAGCGTCACGGAGCGTACGGTATCGAAAACAGAGTGTATTGACGAGATTGTAGAGTTAGGGGCAACTCTACTCTGCGATCTACGTATGCACGGGGCTATGCCGGGGTCGGCATTACTTGGCCTCGAACTCCCGTGCTGCTGCTGCCATCTACGCTATCCACGACATGTGTGTGTATCTAGCGGAGGGCCGGGATGCAGAAGATTTAGCCTAAGCCTGAATTGAATATCCGGGAGCACCCATTGGGCATGACTTGAACGAACTCCACCGCGCTTCAACGGACAGCCATTATTCATGGGCATGTGTAGCCGGATCTTATTAGGCACGCACCGTAGGATGTTCTGGTGATCCTAGTGTGGGTAAGAATGAAGAGTCTCCCGCTTTTTTCGTCACCCGCGTTGGCCTGTTGGCTTGGGCGCCCGGGTTCTGACCCCGGCGGCGGCATGTCGCCCTCACCTCCCCTGACGATCAGCTTAGTATGTATTGTAACCCTCGTCCGCAATGGACATCGACTGCCTGGACATCGCTCGATATACCCACGGCAGCGAGGTCGCGCCCGACTGCGAGTACCGCGGCGCGTAGACTCTATGTGCCGGACCCCGCCCGCGACGGGACGCCCCTGACGGCCCGCAAGCAGCGTTTGCGAGCCTGGAGCTGCATAGATACACATGTAGGACCACCCAATATTTCTCACGGGAGTAGAGGTGAGCAGCCAGAAGCGAAGAGCAGAGGAGCGAGGAGCAGAGGACTGAGGCGCGAGCGGAGGAGCGACAAGCACGCAGCAGAGGAGCACGACGTCGATCCTAGTCCGCACGCATTAAATAAAAATCCACCTGCACGCAGCCTGCCGTCGAAACTCTGGAAACTTGGCGTAGAAGCGGCGTGAAGCTTCGGTCTCCATGTACGGCCGATTCCACCACGCGCTCCTCTGCGCGCCGCTCCCCAGCGACGTGCTCGCCGATCACGTGGCAGTCTACCCGATCACGTGGCAGTCTCCCGTGCCCCATCACACATACTAGCATCACCAATCCCCAGGTGCTTCGAAAAAGGCTAAACTAAACAAAAATCCATGTTGGACATTCGCCGACAACGCCGTTCTATCCAACAGACAAACAACGCCACAAGTATGCCTGATGCCGTCCCTCTGCAACGCGGTCGAGAATACAGGATATTAAGTATTTCCAAAGACACAATGGCGGGCACGTGAATGCGCACGATCAACCAGCAATAAGGACCCACAACAGGAAGACTATACGCAATCGTTAGTTAGTGCAAGGCTCGACGCGCAGAGCCGAAATAAGGGGGACACACTCACATATCATGAGAACCCCAAACATCTTCGCCACAAGCCACCGATTCCCGCTGACCCGACTCCAATACTTCATCAACTCCCTCTGCGCCCCCTGCACGTTATCCACGACGTCCTCCGTGTTGGCGTCGATGCGCTGAATCATCTCGCTCTGCTCGCTCACCATCTGCGCCAGCTGGCCGAAGATACCGCCCAGCTCGTTGATGGTGCGCTCGATGGTCTCGATCGCTTCGCCACGCTGCTGGACGTACGTGTTGCTGCCTCCTTGCTGCGCCTCCTCCATGAGCAGCAGCTGCGCGTTGCTGTGCGGCCCGCCTACGCCGCCACTGCCGCCGCCGCCCTCCATGTCCAGGGTCAAAAGGTCCTGCTGTGCCGCGCCGCCGCCGGGCCCGCCGGGGCCGCCGTCCTGGCGACTCCCCGGCCGCGGCGACCGGCCGCGGCTCTGCGACGGCGTCTGGTAGAGCGGCGAGTCGGTGCGCGGACGGTCGGGGGGCACGCCGGCGGCGGCGGCGGCGGCGGCGCTGGACCCGACGTGGGAGACGAAGTTCTCGGTGCGCGAGCGCGACGCCTGGATGTTCCGGGTGCGCAGCTCGAGCACCTCCTTGAAGCTGACCGACACGTCGGCCAGCTTGCCCTGCAGAAGCACGACGACGTTCTTGTTGTGCTCGCCCTCCTCGCCGGCGGGCCCGGCGGCGGGCCGGGGCCCGCCGCCGCCGGTCCCGCCGCGCGCCAGTCCCTGCAGCTGCCCGATCTGCCCGTTCAGCGCGGCCAGGTCCTGCTTGATGACGAAGGTGAGCTCGTTGATCTCGACGGGCCGGTCGTCGAAGAGCGTCTTGCGGCCGGCCAGCTGGGCGAGGCGCTCCAGCTTCGCCGTCGTGGCCGCGATGGCGCGGCCGATGCGCGCCGCCTGCCGGGCGAACTCGGAGCGCTGGCGCGCCGTCGGAGCCTGCTGTCCGGCATTGCCGTTGGCCTGCGCCGGCCAGCTGCCGGCTGCGGCCTTCTGCGAGTTGCTGAGGAGCGACTGTCGCGCGGCGGCCGTCTTGGGCGCTCGCTTCTGCGCCTGCGCGAGGATGGAGCGGAACTCTTGGGTGCGGTCTTGTATCGAGGAGATGGCCATGGCGAGCGGCGAGGAGAGACGGCCTTTGGAGGTACGCGGATCCGAGGGAGTGAAGGCGCCGGAGAGAGCGCTGTTAGGGGCGAGCGCTAAGGAGAAGGAGGTATGACGCCAGGCTGGAGAGGCCGAGCGCGCGCAGGACACGCCGATGCACGATGGAGCGACGCCCGGCCAATCACGTGCGCAGTTGTGAACGGATAGGACGAGCCCGAGTGCAAAGAATAACGCCTTTGCAATCGTCGTTTGCGGGTGGCGAGGATGCAAGGTCGAAGGGTGCAGAGGCCAGGGACGGGGGCGCTGGCGGCCGCGGCCGGAATGCGTAGTACATCCCGCTTGTCCGCATCAGGTATAGTGTGTACACAGCCTCACGACCTCGCGCCAAGACCTGCCTCATCCGTTGTTCGGCTGTTCATGGGCGCGTGCGGCCGCATCTGATTGGGCGTTTAGCGATGGAGATAAGATAAGATAAGATGCGCTGCCTCCTGCTCAACACCAAAAATACCCCCCTACGATGATATACTGCAGATCTCTCTTCCTCACGCGCAGAATCACTTTCAACCCTATGGGAAGCTGGACTGTAAAGTCGCCCGGGCCGTGGCGCCCTCTCGAAAAACGAAGGACGGTTCGATTCCCCCTCGGGAGCCGCCTGCACCCACGTTTCGCACGCGCACCGCCCAACCCAGCCGGCCCCAAACCGCCCCAGTCCCGACCATGAGCAGCGCCATGACGGCTTCGCACGCGGGCCACCACTACCACCACCATCACCGACGCCGCGACGGCGCCGCCGCCGCGCACGCCGCGCCCGACCGCTCGCTCCTCTCGCCCGAGGACGCCTTCGGCACGACGTCGCCGCCGCCGCCGCGGCGCGAGCGCCGGCGGAGCCCGCTGGGCCTCGGCGGCGGCGGCGCGAGCGGGAGCAATGGCAGCGGCAGCGGCAGCGGTCACGGTCACGGCTACGGGCGCGGGCACGCCGGGGAGGCGCGGCGGACGCGGCACAAGGAGAGGGGGCGCAGCTCGAGTCGGCGGCGGAAGGCGACGTGGAAGAAGCTGCTCTGGGTGAAGCAGTCTTGTAAGCGTCGCCGCTCCTTGCGCTTTGCTTTTCCCTCAATTTTATTTTATTTATTTTGCTGCGGTCGATCTCGGGGCTGACTTTGACCAACTTGGGCCGGCCTTGGCCGGGCCTTTCCGCCCGCCCCGCGCCCACCCATACACACGCACACACACAGATGCCGACAACTACACCGACGAGGAAACCTTCCTCGACCACCTCCAGCGCAACCCGCGCCTGCAGCCGTACGAGTTCTGGCCCTTGGTCGCCGACTCCACCGTCATCGTCCAGCACGTCTGCTCCGTCGCCATCTTCGTCTGCTGCTTCTCCGCCATCTTCACCGAGCGCGTCTCGCCCGTCTCCGTCGTCGGCACCGGCACCATCGGCACCGTGCTCGGCTGGGCCCTGTGGGACTTCTGGGTCGGGCAGGACGAGGCGGCGGCGGCCAAGGCGGCGGCCGGGGCGGCCGAGGCGGCCGTGGACGGCGGCGACGACGACGCCGCCGCGCGAGGAGAAGGAGAAGGAGAAGGCCCAGGCCCAGGCCCAGGCCCAGGGGCCCCCGAGGAGACGATGGGCGGTCCCATGGGCGTGCTGCTTCCGGACGGCCTGCCGGACGGCGCCGCCGAGGACGGCAGCAGCAGCGCCGGCTCGGCCGGCTCGGCCGCGAGCGCCGACGCGCTGCGCGCCAGGGACCACGCCGCCGTCGGCCTGGGCGTGACGGGCCTGGCGGGCGGCCTGGCGGCGCCGGCGCTGGCGCCGGCCGGAGGACCGTCCCAGGGAGCGGGCGCAGGACCAGGACCAGGAACAGGACCAGGCATCTACACGCTGGCTGGAAACGCGGCGCCGTACTGTGCCGAACCGGCGTTGTCGTCATCGTCGTCGTCGTCGTCGTCGTCGCCATCGCTGTCGCCGCGCCACCAACAGAGACTCGCGACGGTCAAGTCGGCCGTCATCATCGTGATGGGCCTGCTGGGGCTCAGCCCCATCACCAAGTCTCTGACCAAGTCTTGGGCCAGCGACTCCATCTGGGCCATGACGTGCTGCCTGCTGTGCATGAACGTGGCGCTGTTCGACTACAGTGGCGGCATCGGGACAAAGTGAGCTTCTTTCTCGCAACCCCTTCCTTTTTATCTATTTTTTGTTTATTTATTTTTTTTGTTCGCCTCCAGTGAGCGAGCAAACGTCTCTAACGCCGCCTTGCCTCGCCCTTCTCTTCCGGGACAGGTTCCCCGCGCCGCTGGCCACCAACGCGGCCGTCATGGCCTCGACGGTGCTCGCCTCGCGCCTCCCGTCCACCACGCACGTCTTCTCCCTCACCCTCTTCTCCATCGAGGTCTTCGCCCTCTTCCCCGTCTTCCGCCGGCACCTGCGGCACGTGTCGTGGCGCGGCCACCTCGGGCTGACGGTGGTGCTGGTCGGCGCCGCCGCCGGCGCGACGGGCGCGACCGTCTCGGGCGGCCGCTGGAGGGCCGCCCTCGCCGGCGTCGTGCTCGGCGCGCCCTTGGCCATGCTGGGCATGGGCGCCTGCAGCTGGTGGCTGATCGGGCTGCAGAAGTACAAGAACGAGATCCACGGGCCGTGGGACCCGGCCAGGCCGGTCATCAGGAGGAGGTGGGATTGATGGGAAGGCCGCGCGACGCGCCGCCCAGACGCCCTTCGTTGTTGGGGTGGGGGAAGGTGGGGAGAGGGGGGCGGAAGGGGGGGAAGGGGGGCGGAAGTTCGGGGCACGCGCCGGTGTCGCAGGCTAGGACGCCCGAGTCCCGCACCTTCTTTTATCCGGCAAGAAGTTATTTTTGTTCAATCTAGCGTAGTTGTCTATCTAGATTCGGCGGAGGTCCACAGGTGCACTCTCCAGCAGGGCCGCCGGGCACAGGGGGGCCCCGAGGCCGGGGTCGCGTAAGAGGAGGTTGGCCAGTGCCAAATCGGGTCCTGAATCTTTGAATATCCGCAGCAGCTGGTTTTCTACGGTAAATACACCCCAGCTTTAGTCTACATATGTGAATTGTTAAGCATTGCGAACCCGTGCGAAGATATAATTTGAAGCCGAAACCCCCTCCCCCCCACAAATTGTGAAATGTATACAAAAATAAGGAGTTTTCACCTTTGGAGGAAGCCAGATCTCATCACCAATACCTCAAGAAGTCCGTCCAATCTCCATTGCTCTGTATTTCTTGTTCCATGCGTTCTGGCACAGCACCTATCATACGATTGATATATTTGGCCTGAACCGGGGGGAGCTCTGGCTGTTTAGAGATTGTGAAGTCTCATGTGCGACCCGGCCGAGGCCTCTCTTGCCATCGCCTCGGCCGACGTTCTACTTCACTGGACACAGCTGTTTTCCTTTTTCTCCCCCTTCCAACCCTTTTGCAATAAATGGGGCCTCGAGGCATTTCTGTATCTTTTTTTGGGGCTCCGGCGCGGTCCCGGACTTCGCCAAGGGATCGCAAAGGCTCGCCGACCGGCACCTGAGCAGCTCCAGCCTGCCTGTCGCACACGGCGGGAGCGGTCGGGGTGGACGGACGGATCGGTCGGATCGGGGGGCCGGGGCTCGAGGTCCGTTTCCGGACGTGGCAACGTCTAAGGCGCCATCTGCTCTGAATCTACGTCTATCAACTGCTACGGCGGTGCCAGGCGCACCGCTACTTTCACACGTTACCTGCGCACGTTGGATCCGCGGCAATGCGCCGGCGGGGCGGGGCAATCGCGTAGCAACGGTTCCGCTGCCAGACACCTTTTGACAGATGCAGCTTTGCTTTGAAACTTGCTTTGGCATATAGCCGACAGGAAGCCAGCTGGTGCGGTAGGGCGGAAGGGTGGTTGGGTTCACTTGTCGTGGTTGCGCAGCATCATCTCGAGACTCCTTGGCTTGTATTTCCTAAAGAACAAAAGGGTGTAGTAAACTAAGTAAAGAATGAACTCCTGTTGTGTATGTGAAAAAGGGTGGCAAGGCAAAATGACAGTTTTGGTGGCTGGTGTGTTGCTGTTGTTCTGAGAGGAAAGCAAAGGAAAAACTGGGAGCGGGCAGGCAAAGACCATCTCAACTTCTCAACAAGCGGGCATCATCAGTTCCGTCGCTCTCCAACCTCTCAAGACAAGCTGAGCTATGATTTACCTCCTAGCGGAAGACGAAGTCGAAGACCAGGCTAACATTTTCCTTTTCTTTGGAGCCTCGCTAGATGCTTTCGGTATAGCCTGCACATGTTCGGGTCGGCTTTGATGTCTTCAATGGCTTCCTCTTCAATTTTCCTAGACCGCTTCCGCAGTAGGTGGATTGACGTCTTGCCCTATCCCGGTTGACTTCGGACACCTTCAGATCTCAGATGAGGGCAAGACGATTGTTTGATCGTCACCTGGGAAGGCCCCTGACGAAGCAGAGCTAGCCAGGAAATTATTTGCATGATGTTGGCTATGGGGGTGTGGGGGCCAATTTTCGAGGAGAGACTTGGCAACCGGTAGACATTCTTGAGCTGTCGGTCTATCCTGAGGATTCATTTGAAGCATCCGGTGCAGAAGGTTGATCCATTTGTCTTGTGGATTTTGGTCGGCCAATTCCATGACTCTAAGGGAGATCCGCCTTGAAAAGCTTGATTCCGGTTGAGCACGCGAGAGGCTGGGCAACCCATGAGAATATTCCAGAGCCACAACCGCCATGGACCATATGTCTACCGCTGACCAGCAAGAGCGGTCCGCAGAGCTGCCGCTACCACAGAGTTCATCATATATCTCAGGCGCACAATAAGCGGGAGTTCCACAATGGGATTTGAAAATTTTCTCTCCGCTTGTACTCGCCAAGCCAAAATCGGCAAGAGCCGTGACAAAGGGTTGCGTAGCCTTTACGAGAATGTTCGCTGGCTTGATGTCGCGATGGATAACGCCATTCGCATGGATGTGCTCGAGTGCCAGCAACCCCTGGTAAAGTACCGTTTTCACTTGATGTTCGCTTAACGTAATCACCCACCGAGTGTCTCACCCCATCGAGTGTCTCACTCATC
>MU001700.1:246765-320411 GCA_010093515.1 Lineolata rhizophorae
GGAGAAATTGAGGAAGAAAGTTGGGGGACGCGTCAAGACGCGTCCCTGAGACACTCGATGGGTTGAGACACTCGGTGGGTGATTACGTTAGCGGATTATTTTTTGCCCAGGTCTTGAGACTTCCGAACGGACAGTACTCCAAGACAATTAGTCTCATAGCACCCATTTTGGACAAGTCGATAAGCCGGACGACGTGCTCCTGCCATCAAAAAGTCAGTAGTTTCATTCAACCATGAATGAAGGTTTACTTGCATGTGAAAGCTTCCTCAATGCGGACAACTCCTGTTCCCAAGACTTTTCATCGTGAACTAATTTTCCAGCGTAGACATCCCAGGTGCTAGCGTCACGGTACCTGAAAACTTGTCCATACCCGCCAGCTCCGATCATGTTCTCTTGGACGTAAACAGGTATTTGCGGGGTGGCGAGATCGCCCTTGGATCGAAGTGCATTACATGGCTGCTGAATATAACACCTTAGCTTATCACGGTACAAGTCCTCGTGTGCATGGTGGTCCGCGACTTGGATAGAGAAAGGGAAAAGATTCCTGTTGACCCATATTTTGTAACCGCGGGGGAGGTTCCACGTGAATCGTTGGCGAAAATTTCCTGATTGATCACCGTAGGTAACTCTTGTGCCGATTCTGGAGATGTCGCGCATTGTGATCATGTCGTCATTGACGGCGATGATAAGGTGGCAGCTGCTCACCCCCTGCTCCCGCGAACCGAATACTATGTCACACTTTTCGGGATCGCTACCCAAGATGAAACCAGTGGCAATGTCCTTGGCGGCTCCAAGAAGGATAGAGCCAACTCGGCATAGATTGGGTGCGGCGTTATGGTGGACGGCATAACATCCCCGCTCTCGTGGTTAGGCAATGCTTCTCGTGCAATTAGACGCGACCGGTTGTGTACGTTGTTAAATGCACATCCGCTGAGAGTGAGAATGTGGTGCCAAGGATCTGCCACCACACCAGAAGACAAGGTGATAGACATGACAAAACGTTCGCACAGTGAGATGGAGAAGACCGAGACTGTATTCTGCGAAGACGCAGAATTGCATTTGGGCAAAGCGTCGATGGGAAAGAATCAATAGGCGTGGTCCTCTTAACATGGAATCTATCAGAATGCGGGTTGTGTTTCTTGAATGCTCTATTTGGTGCATGTAATGTGTTCGACGCCCGCGACTGTACATACAGGGGTTGAACAAACTCCCGCTCACTTTCATCCAGTGTTTCACAAATGCTCATAAACCCATGTATTCGCCTAATACCACGTAATTTTGTATTCAAGCGCATGCACCTTGCGTCCAGCAGGCCATATCCATCAGTTTATTGCTGATCTCGTGGTTTCTACTGCGATAGACCATGGGATATGGTATAGGAGGCACGGGACTCTGAACTCCCAAACGAACACGCTGTTGACGCACCCTTGATACCACAGGAGCTTCCAATAGCAACACTTTTCTTCCAACAGAGAGATAATGCGGGGCTGGAGTGGCGGCTGGCACGCAGGCGACAAAGAAAGTGGGAACCCTTAGGCAAAGCCCCGATTACCTACGATACAACCACCAAATATCCTCTAAAAATTCGGTTAGATTTTCATGCAGAAATAAAGAGATATATTCTAGTAAGGCGTAATTCTCTGATCCATTTCTCGTCTTTTCTATACAAGAAGTTTACCGAATTTTCGGGGGTATATTTGAGGATTCCCACTTTCTTTGTCATCCACGTGGTTGGGTATGGAAGCACATTGCCTCATCTCGCAAATCTCATCCGCGCGTTTGCTTAGGGGCCCCCACTTTCTTTGTTACCTGTGTACTTGCTTGAGGATTCCTACTTGGTTTGCTTACTTAAAGCATTCTCTCTTTCATTGCTTGCATAAAAGCATTCCGACTTTCTTTGTCACCCGCAGGGTTGAGTACGGACGCATATTAATCAACCCGTTTCCGCCGCCAGCCATTTTGCCTCACCTTGCAAGTTCATCTCGCACCCATCCCGCCTGACCTCTGTTTTCAACATCTTCACCATGGAGGATCCATCTGTTTCTGTCCGGGATTTTGCCCCACCTTGCAAGTTCGTCTCGCACCCATCCCGCCTGACCTCTGTTTTCAACAACTTCACCATGGAGGATCCATCTGTTTCTGACCGGGATTTTGCTGTGAATCCCTGCATGGCCGTCATTCGAAAAGCGTCCTTACCCCCCGAGGCTGACAAGTGAGTCTACTGCGCATGTTTCCAACAGTAGGCGAGAGGACTGATCCAGCAATTCATACAGTATTGTAATCCGGATGTACGACGAAGGAATCATAGACTTATTCTCTCGTACGGTCCAGCTTCGGGAAGATCTCATCGCAGCCGGCGGACGGCCGTCTCGCCCTCTAATAGACGATAGGCTTTCGGCAAGCGAGGAGGGTGAAACTGAAATGCTTGAAATTGAACTAGAGTACTGGAGTCGTGAGCTCGAAAACTGGGGGGGTTTTTTGAAGACACGGCAGTGGGTGTTTGAAATGAAGGAGGAGGCTCGCGAAAGATATCGAGGCCGAAAACTGCCGGATCGAAGAGAGGAGAACCAGGCCGAGCTGTTGCCGGATCCAGGAGAGGAGAACCAGGCCGAGCTGTTACCGGATCCAAGAGAGGAGAATCAGGCCAGGCTGTTCGCAGAGTATGCCGAACACCAACGTTGGAAGATTGCAAGGTTCAGCTTTGACTACATATACGATAAATGCACCCTGCATGAACACTGGCGCCAAAAATTAGACTTGGAGCATATGCTCGAGATTATCGAACGGCAGCTGCGAGAGATCCAAGACGAGCAAAAGGCCAGAAGCACTGGAACAAAGGCAGCTGGTTCTAATACGGTGGCTCCAACCCAAAAAGTGGATGCACCAGAGAACTTCAGCGATTACAAGCCCTCTTCTAGCAAGCAGGGAGTCGATAAGGGTACCAAGAGAAAAGCCGAAGATATGGGTCCCTTGGGCGAAAATTCCTCACACAACCCGCCTTGTCCACGAGAGCCCGCGTTTGATCCATTCGCTACCTTTGTTATGGGTCCTCGATCGCCCGAGGCAAAAGGAGGCGCATTCGATTCCCATCTACCAAGCCCGGGCGAAAATTCCTCACGTAAGCCGCCTTGTCCACGAGAGCCCTCGTTGGACCCGTTCGGCGCCTCGGCCATGGATATCCGGAGCGACCACGAGGATGTTGCGCCACAAAGCAGACCCGCGCCTTTCTGAAAGCAGCCCGCCTCCACCGCCTCCGAACGCACCCAAGAGAACAACGCTGTCACGGGAAGGCGAAAGACCCGTTCGACGCGCAAAAGGCGCCGACGCTCGTCGCCTCGGCACTGATCGCCTCAGGAACGCTCGCAGCTGTCAAGCCCGTCGGGAGTCCCGACGAAGCGCACGGGTCGCTAACTTGGGTACGAGGTCGTCACACGTCTAGTGGCAAGTTGCACGTCAGTTCGTCCTTGACCATCTTTCGCGCTTCCATCGCCGCATCCACCCCGACGACTTCCCCGCTGCGTTGCCCTTCCCCGGTCGTCCTCGCCTCTCCGCCACCAAGCATCTCTCTCCGTCCACGTCCTTTTTTCTCCGGCTCGGCACGGGCGGACCGGCGATCCGGCCCCGCCAATCGCCACGGCCAGGCCTGATGATTGGAAGCGCGTCTCACGCGGATGCCGCGCGTCCACGGGCTTCGCCGTCTCAGGCAATAATGTCCGGAGCCATGGCGATGAGCAAGTGGTGGGGGTGCTGAGGGATTTGGCGGGTTTTGTATGCGTGCCGGGCTGTCGGTTGCTTTTGGCGGTGTGCGGGCTGCGGGCTGGGCGGTTTGTCTCTTCCAACCTGTTGCAGTAGGGCGGTAGGTTCACTTATCGTAATAGCACATTATTCTGGGACCCCTCGGCATTTATTGTCGTGCATGGCAGCAGTAGTCACGTGATGCGGGTTCGGGGCATAGCAACGTAGTTTACAGAGTACACGTAGACAACCGCGTCGCACGAAGCGGTCGAAATAAGCTCCCGCTCGCTTCGTCGCGTCGGCCAATCAAACCACACGATTTCCAAACACGTCCAACGGTACCGGGGGGGGGGGCGTGCATCGGCCCGTCACCTCCCCGCCTCGCACAACGAGAGGCAAAACTCGCGGAAGTCGCCCCTGGTGGCGTCCTCGATGTCGTCCTCGACGTGCGCGCCGTACCTGTCCCTGTACTCGGCCTTGACGCGGGCCCAGTGCGGCCGGTCCCAGTGCAGGCGCACCAGGCGCGAGATCAGGAGCTCGTGGCGCTGCCGACGGTCCTGGCGGCTCGACGACGGGCGCACGGCCACCGAGGACGACCTCGGGTTCGAGGGCGGGTCGTCGAGGAGGTCGGAGAGGGCGTGGCGCATGAGCAGCGCGTCGCGCGCGGGGCGGTTGATGACGCCGTTGAGGATGTGCGCGATGACTTCGCCCTTGGGAGCGCCCAGCCGGGTCCGTCAGCACGCGGGAACACGCATCGTCGCTGAAGGAGGCTTACCACGAGATTGTTCGACCGCTTCAGCGCGGCCCGCGCAAAGTTCTCCTGATACTTACGCTCGTACGTCCGCAGCACCTCCCTCAAGTGGGCGTCGCTCCTCGTCACCACGACGCCGAGCATCGTGCTCTCGGACCTGTCCCGCCCGTGCAGCGACTGGTACAGGATGTCGACGTCCCTGTTCCTGTACTCGACGGGCAGCCGGTCCGTCTCCTCCTGCCTGCGCTCCTCGAGCGCCAGCAGGACCGCCGTCCGGAACTTGTCCGCCCGGAGCTCCTTGTCCATGCACCGCGACAGGCTGTCCCCGTAGCGCTTGTCCCGGAAGGCGTCCTTGATCTCCCGGATCTCGGCGTTGGAGCGCCCCATCAGGCTCTCGATCAGCAGCTCCCGGCGCGCGCCGTTGCTCTGGTACCAGAAGTTGGCCCAGTAGGCCTCGCTCTCCCAGCGGCCCAGGGCCGTCACGTACGCGATCTTGCCGAAGTTGCTCCCGGCCGAGCACTTCATCTTGATGTGCTTGGCCACGTTGATGCCGCGGCCTTGCACCTTGCACACGCGCTTGTACTCGGCCCGCAGCTCCATGAGCTGGTCGTGCGACAGCTGCGGCAGGATGCCCACCAGCGGTTCCGGGTCCACGTGCCGCCCGGACAGCGCGTCCACGATCGCCAGCGCGTCCTCGGTGGCGTCGTAGATCTTGGCCCGCTTCTCCTTGCGCCGCGCGCCGCCGCCGCCGCCGGCACTCGCCGGCGTCGTGGGCGACAGCAACCCGGCGCCTAAGCCGGCGCCTCCCGGGAACCTTACCCTCTCTCTGGCTTCCGCACCGCCGCCGCCGCCGCCGTCGCCGAAGCTCCCCGGCATGTCCAGCGGCGGCAGATCGTCGTCGAGCATGTCGTCCGGCAGCGCCAGCGGCGACGGCAGCGGCGATATCGACTGGTAGGTGCCGTGGTAGGCCTCGAGCATCGGGCTGGCCGGCGGCGCGGCGCCGGGGCTGGCGACGGGCGCGACGTCGGGCCTGCTGCCGCTCACGGACAGCCGGCTCGTGGCCGGCAACGGCGACGGCGACGGCGACGGCGACGGCGCGCGCAGCTCGGTGCTGTGGGCGCGCCCGTGCGCGTGCACGTTGCTGGTCGAGAGGCGGTGCGGGCGCGGGCGCGGGCGGGCCGGCAGACCTTGGTCGAGCTTGCTCGCGCTGGTCCGCGGGTGGTCGGGGCCGGGCGCCGGCCCTGCCGGTTCCCCCCCGGCGCCGGGGGCGATCTCGACGGCCTGGTACTGCGGGGCGCCGCCGGCGGGGTGCTTCTGCGCGGCCGGGACCTGAGGCTGCGCCGTGTATTGCAGGGGGTACTGCCCCGGGGCGGCCGCGGACGAGGACGCCGCCCGCGAGTGCCCGGGGCGCACCTTGTGCTGGGGCGGGCCGGGGGGGTTGGCGGCAAGGGGCGTGTGCGCCACGGGCGGCGGCGCCTGGGCATGCGGCGTCGTGGTGTACTTGATCCTGTCCGGCATCTGCGCGTATTGGTAGGGCGTCGGGTGGGCGTAGCCGGTGGCCGAAGGAGGGGAGGCTACGGGATAGGGCGAGGCCGGGCTTTGGGCCGGTTGCTGGCGCTGGTGCTGTTGCTGCTGGGCGTAGCCGGGGCGCTCGTGAGGGGGCAGGTCGGCCCAGTCGCCCATGGTGATGTTGGACATGGCGGGGTCTGTTGCGGGGGGTGAGTCGACGGTGCGGGCGGTGAAGACGAGGGAGAGAGAGGGGAGAGGCGCGGGCGGCCGCTCGAGACGGGATGCAGCGGCCGGCGGGCCCGGGGCAACTTAACGCCGACGCGCCGTCGACGAGGCCTTCTCCGGCCCCGATCACGAGGAGCGCCGCGCTGAGGAAGAAGCTCTCCTCTCGCTCAGGTGTGTGCCATGCGCCCCTTGCCTCGTACTCGAAACCAAGCAGCCATGGTATTTCTGATTTCGACTCGGCGTCGGCTCTGCCAAAAAGCGTCGCAAAATGCCCAGATAAGTTTCTTGCCGCCCAGCGGGTGTTAGGGCCGAAGTTGCAAGCTGCATTAGCTCGGCATGCACGAAGAGCGCTCCAAGCTCGCGAATCTGCAAACGCGGCATGCAGGTTAACTGGGTATTAGCTACGAGACCATGTAGCTCCATTGCTCGATCAACCGTGCGCTGTGCCGCGAGAGGCACAAAAACACCAAAAAAAAAGACCAATACCCGCATAAACCCCGCGCCCACTATGCCATACATGTGAATATCGTGGATGCCGCGGAACCCTCCGCCTGCGGCCCAAACAAAGGGAAAAAAAAAAAAAAAGGAAGCGAGTGCGCCCGTCAAGACGCCGCCTTGCGCCCCGGCCTCGCCGGCAGCGGTGGCGGCCGCTGCCGCTCCGCCTCGCGCTTCTCGGGTTCGCGCCCCTCGGCGACGCCCTTGCTGTCCTCGCGCGAGCGCCTGCGCGCCCCCTCCTCGTCCAGGTCGACCGGGAACACGCCCTCATCGTCCTCGCCGCCACCGTCGTCGTCATCGTCGTCGTCGTCGTCGTCCGCCGCGACCGGCGCCTCGACGACCAGCAAGCCGCCGCCGCCGCCGCCGCCGTCGCCGTCGCTCTCGCCGTCGCCGCCGCTTGCCCCGGCCGCCCCAGACGCCCGCGTCTTCGCCCCGCCCCGCCTGCTCCCATCCCCCTGCTGCCGCTGCCGCTGCCGTTGCTGCTGCTGCTGCTGCTGTTGCTGCTGCTTCCGCCCCTGCTGCTCCGGGTCCGCGCCGCCCTTCTTCCCGCTGCCCGAAGCCCACGCGCCCGCCCCCACCAGCGGCCCCGTATGCCATCCTCCTCCTCCGCCGCCGCCACCGCTCCTCGCCGCGCTCGGCAGCGGCAGCGGCTGTCCCGGCGGCGGCAGCGGCTGCCCGCGCCCGATCGGGTGCGCGGGGCTGCCCGGCGGCGCCGCCGCGTCGAGCGCCACCCCGCCGGGCGACGCCGTCATCGAGAGCCGCTTGCTGGCGGCCGGCAGCGGGAGGCTGGACGCCGACGCCGACGCCGACGCCGACGCCGTCGACGCCGGCGAGCTGCCGCCGCTGGCCGCGCGCGAGCCGGACCGACGCCGCTGCGTCAACGACAGGCTGCCGCCGCTGGGCACGCGCGTGGGGATGCGGCTCGGGGGCGGCTGGGCCGGACCGGGCGAGCCCGGCGACACTGATCTGCGCTGCTCGCGCCGCTCCTGCTTGCCCAGCCCGCCTGGAGACGACAACGACGGCGACGATAACGGCGGCGGCGGCGGCGGCGGCGGCGGCGGCGGCGTTGACGGCGGCGGCGTGCCGCCGGTCCCGCGCCGGCCCAGCACGTTCCAGCCCCATTTCTTGGCCGCCGTCAGCCCCTGATTGAGGCTCTGGCGCTTCTCGGCCGCGGTGGAGGAGCGTGGCGGCCCCGTCGGCGTGCCCATCCTTCCGCGCAACGTGTCCATGGTGATCCCTCCGCGTGGCGTGTCCGCGGTGGCCCGGTCGTCCTCTTCCCCCCCTTTGGGCCCGCCGGGGCCTGCCCCCGCCGTGAACTGCGCCCAGGACGGCGCACTCCCCCTCCTGCTCTGCGGCGCCGGCGTCCCGCCCCCTTCTGGCGAGCCCACCGGGCTCTCCAGCGGCGACGTCGGCTGCGAGGACCGTGCCGAGATGTCCTTGATGACGGCGACGGCGCCCACGTCGTGCGGCAGCGCTTGCCCCGCCTGGCTGCGCGCGCTGCGGCCACCCGCCGCCGCCGCCGTTGCGGTCCGCGTTGCGTTGGCCGTCTCGGTGGAGATGCTGACCACCGGCGACGCGGCGCTGGCGAACGAGTTGGAGCGCATCGACCTCGGCTTGGGGCTCTCCTGGCGCTGCTGCGCCAGCATGCATGCCTGTCTCCCGGCGTCGACGCCCTGCGGAGAGCTCGCGCTCGCACTCGCGCTCGCGCTTTTGTCGTCCGCGCCGTCCATGCCCTCCTCTTCATAGCCCTTCTCGTCCCTCTCGTGGGCCTTAAACACCTCGTCCACCAGCCCCTGCTCCGCCGCGGCGCTCTCCCTGCTCCGGGGCTCCGGCCGCACCTTCGCATCGTCCTTCCAGATCCCCGCCCTGTGCCGCTGCAGCGCCGTGTCGATGAAGGGTATGTCGTCCCAGTTGGGGAGCACCACCGTGTCGGCCACGACCTCGCGGATGCGGTTCTCGATGGCCCGATGCACGATGCTCCAGGTGATCTGGCGCGCGCTCACGATGGGCTCGATGGCCATGTCCATCGCCGGCATCTTCTCGAACGAGACCCAGAGCCTGTTGCTGGGCGGCGGCTTGAGCCGCAGCAGGACGTGCCCTTCGAGCTTCTTCAGGATCCCCGCGAGCACCAGGTTGACTTCGCGCGGCTTGAACCGCGCTCCCAGCTCGATGCGGGCCATGGCCTCGATTTCGAGCCGGAAGTTCCCCGCGTAGCGTACGTCCGCCTCGACGGTAAGGTCGCCGTCGACCCGCAGTTCCTTGAGCTTCGGGTTCGTCACAATCGGCGCGCTGTCGCCCATGGCAATCTTCTTGATCTGCACTGCACGCAGGAAGGCCGGCTTGTTCACCCGTGCAATCTTCTTCGTGATCTTGCCCCGCACAAAAGTCTCCACTTCGGACGTGCGATACAAGGATAGGAACAGTCGGCCCAACAATGCGTTCAGCCAGCGAGTTTCGAGGGTCGATTCGGACGCATGTAGTTGCTGGACCAGCTTGATGATATCAGCTTGTACAAATGAAAGCGGAGTGGGGGCATGGTCCGGCTGAGGTTCAGGGCCCATGTGGTCTGGCTGAGAGTCAGAGGCAGGGTGATCCGGCCGAGAGTCAAGGGCGCCATTGTTCGATGCATCGTTTTCTCGTGCCTTCTGTGCGAGCAGCGCGTGATAGAAATCCTCCTTTTCGGAACAGTTGTCAGAGAAGAGGAAGAATGGTTTGGTCGCACTCTTGTCAACAAGGTCGCCCAGCGAGTGCTTGCGCGTCAGCCGGATGCAGTTGCGCTTTATCCAGAGTTCACCCTCGGGTATAGGAAGCTCTAAATCACCGCCGTATATGTCCACATTATAGTATTCGAGCGATATCACGTGGCGAACCTCGAGCTGCTCGCTGTCATCGTAGAGCATGAGGTGGCCATGTCTGTCGAGGTGGCATAGAGGTGGTGTTAGCGTGCCATAACTCGCGAAGACCTAACATAAAACGAAATAAAACAGAATAGAGCAGCATAAAACAGAAATAACAGAACAAAACAACATAAGTGACATATCCAATCTACGCACGTAGCCACATAGTATCGAAAGGAAATTCACACATCACTGGAAAAAAAAAAAAATACTAGTCGTAAACGCATTTCACCGGTCTTACTCAGGGGGTTCACTACCACTTAGGGAGCGGAGGGCCTCACTATCGCACTGACCTCAAAACGACATAAAACACATTCCTGGCCCGGCCCGCCTTCCTGCCCGCTCCCGGCCCGGCCTGCTCGCCCAAGACGGGGGGGCCCTGCGCCCTGCCGCCGCGCTCGAACAGGCTGCGGTACATGCTCTGGTAGACGCTGGGGCTCTCGGGCGCCACCACGGCCACGGCGCCGCCCGCCGGTGTCGTCCGCTCCGGCGGCTTCCCCTTGACGCCCCCCGGCACGTACTCGCGGCACACGGCGAAGTAGCCGGCCGCGACGTCGGGCTCGTGGGCCTCCCGCCGCCGCAGCGCCGCCGGCAGCGCGTCCGCCAGCGCCTGGGCTGAGCCCGAGCCTGAGCCCGGGCCCGAGCCGTCCGCGTCCGCGTCCGCGTCCGTGTCCGTGTCGGCGTCGGCGTCCCGCCCGGGCCCCGTCTTGCCATCCTTGTGCTGGCGCTGGGGCTGCCGGTGCTGGGGCTGCTGGCCGGGGCGAGGGTCCGCGACCCGCGGGAACGTCAGCGCGGCGTGCAGCGCGAGCAGGGCGAGGACGAGCGGGATGAAGGTGAGGCCGCCGAGGAGATAGACGAGCAGGAAGCCGGCGATGGACGAGGACATCGTGGGCGGCGGTAGGGAGGTGTGGGGGCAGGAGGGAGGGGGGGAAGGTGGTGGTTGGTTGGTGGTGGTGGTGGCGAAGAAGTTGCGCCGTTTTCGTCGTTGCTCAAGCTGCGGCCGTTAGCTCGTTTGTGGCTGTGCAACGCCCTCCCCCCAATCTTACCGGGGACACCTGGCCGGAGTGGCTTGCCCTTGTTGCAGCCACATGGCTAGCGTCCGTGCACATTCTCGTGCTGCGACCTCAACTCCACCGACAGGCCGGCGCGGGTTTGAGCTTACAACAATGCGGCAGTCTATCGATTGTAGGTAGAGACCCTGTCACTGCTTGAGCTTACAATAATACGATCGTCTAGCAACTGTCGGTGCGAGGTCTCATCGTGGCTTTGAACTTTTGACGATACAACAGTCCATCAACCAGGATCTTTGCAAACCGCCGACGGGCCGCGTCCAAAGTTCCCGAGACGTGGGGAATCCGGCTTCAATCTTGGAACCGGCGCCTTTTCCATCGTTGAACTGGAATCAGGTCGCATCGTTCGAGTCATCTTGTGATCAGGCAGTTGACGGGCAAATGGCATTAGGATCTATACTCTTCTTGGAGAATGGAAAACGAGAGCACGACCCCTGACAAGAGACAAAGAAATCGAAAGAAAAAAAAAACAATTCCCCTGTCGAAACCGACGGCCTGTGCGTGGTATTTGCGACTTGGTGCCGTCCCGGCGAATTTTATTGAGCTCTACCTAGGAAAACTAGCAGAGCCCGCCGCGAGACTGCGCCTGGCACTGAAGCCCAAGCCCGAAGCCATTCATAAGTCCACCGTCAGCACCGAAACCCCATGAGCCTTTCTTCATCTCCATGTCCCTAGACAGCTCCGAGACGGAAAACGCATTTTACTCGTCGTCTTCGTCGCCCTCGCCCTCGTCTCCCTTCTCCGCCGCCTTAGCCTTCTTCCTGCGTACGCGGCCGGGACGTCCGCTACCAAAGGGCGATGTGAGGGCAAAGTCGATATGCTTCTGGGACTCGAGGCGGACGATGAAGGAGGGCACGTTGACGACCTGCTTGCCGACACTATCGGTGGGCGAAAAGCACCGGGCGTAAGTACCGCGTCGTCGTTGCAGACACAGAGAGGGGGAGAGAGGGCCACGCACCGGATGTGGCGCTGCTTGATGAGGACGCGGGCGTGGTGGATGCTCTTGGCGAGGCCCAGCTTGTAGACGCACGTCTGGAGGCGGCGCTCGAGGAAGTCTTCGATCTTGAGGGCGAGCACGTAGTCGAGCTTCATGCGGGACTCGTCGAGGACGCCGACGCGGACGAGGCGGCGGATGAGGGCGTTGCCTTCGAAGAGGCGCTTGGGGTCTTTTTCGTCGAGCGTGAGGAGCTCGCTAGTGGGGAGAGAAAGATGAGCAGCTGGATAGCCGGGCAGGGAGGAGGGGAGAGAGGGAGAGGGCGTACCGCGCCGCACGGCGAATCTTGGACAGGGTGAGCTGGACGCGCCAGACCTCGCGCTTGTTGCGCAGGCCGTACTCGCCGACCGTCTTGAGCTCGGCATCACTGGGGGGGAGGCACAGGCGTCAGCCACCGGCCGCTCCATCGACGTGGACAAGGCGAGCGCGCTCGGCTCGTGCCCAGTGGCCGGGAGGTGATACGTACAGACGCGCCGACTCGTAGGGACGCCGCGGGACCTTGTAGGTCTTGGAGTAGACGCGGGGCGGCATGATTGGGGATGTGGAGGAGGAGGAGGTGAGGGGAGAACGGGGAGACGTCGAGCGGAGGAGAGCGAGGGCTTGTGTGCGGGCTCGCTTAGGCCGCTTACGCGGGCGCGCGCACACCGGGGCCAGGAAACGCCGGGCCCCGGCGCCGGCACAAATCTGGCCCGCATACGACACGCTTCACCCGCACACGCCTCTCGCCCTCACACGCCTCTCGCCCTCGCCCTCGCCCTCTCGCGCCTCTTGCCCTCGACCTCAGCCGCGTCCTTCGTGAACAGCCGCCTTCGTCTGCTCCCCTCCGCACGCTCGCCGCTCGCCGCCAGCCGCAATGGGCCACTCGCACGGCCTGCGCGCCGGCACCCGCTACGCCTTCTCTCGCGGCTTCAAGAAGCGCGGCAACATCCCGCTGTCGACATACCTGCTGCAATACCGGTACGTTGTGCCGCCCCTCCCCACGCCTTGGGTGCCGCGATGCTGACGGGAGGCGGGCGAAAACCACAGCGTGGGCGACATTGTCGACGTCAAGGCCAACGGCGCCGTGCAAAAAGGGTGAGTGAGTCCCGCGCCGCGGACGGAATGCAACTGGCCTCCCCCTCCCAGAAAACTGACCCGCGACCCACGCGCCCCTCCCGCAGCATGCCCTTCAAGGTCTACCACGGCAAGACGGGCATCGTCTACAACGTGACGCAGAACGCGGTCGGCGTGATCCTGCACAAGCAGGTGGGCAACCGCTACATCGAGAAGCGCATCAACGTGCGCGTCGAGCACGTGCGCAAGAGCCGCTCGCGCGAGGAGTTCCTACGCCGCGTCGAGGACAACGCCGCCAAGAAGCGCGAGGCCAAGGCCCGGGGCGCGCACCTGCACCTCAAGCGCCAGCCCGCCATGCCGCGTGGCGCCCGCTCCGTGTCGGTCAAGGACAACGTCCCCGAAAGCATCGCGCCGCTGGCCTACGAGACGACCATATAGAGGATGGGACCATGCTGTGGTGGTGGAAGACTACAATGGGTTGGAGGATGACGGCGGGGCTTTTGACGAGTCCGATCAGCTGCGACCTTCAGTAGATTCAAATTCCAACGAGCCTACTTTTGCGCCGTGCTTTCTCCCGGATGCTGTCTTGTTCGCTTGTGCTAATTCATTAAGCATCTATCGGGAATTGTTGTTGCCTGGTGATACCTTAGTCGAAATTTGATTTGTGCTAGGCCGGTGCGAATCGCTACGCCCACGTGCTCTGTGCTAGGCGATGATCTTGTTAAAGCTAGATCTATCAGCATGTTGACATCCGAAAATGCGCGACGAACATCTCGAACAACAATCAAGTCCTCATGTCCCTACACTTTCCACGTTCGCTCCATATGCTCAACATCTCACCTAGCTGTGGTTCCAGCAGCATCTTGTGTCTATAACCCCCTCTTTCTATTGTTCAACTCCACCGTCATCGGCGGATGGCTCAGACCAGCCAGCCTCGCCCTGCTCTATTTGTCTGTCTCGCAGACGCGCTCGTAGTCTCTTCCCACAAGCACTACAATCCAAACGACATTCGCCGTTCCAGTCTACAAATACGAATATTAACTGTCGCTCGCCACTGCGGAAGGACAGCAAGGAACAATGACCTCGAACTGGGGAAGCTCGGCGCAGGGAAAAGATGTCTTGTCGGAGACGCGTGTGTTAGCGGGCCAAGCGAGACCCAAGGGTGAATAGCCGTGTGAATCAAATAGCAAATCACGATGGAAGCACGATGAACGGATGCCGCAAGGAGGTGGTGCGGTCGTATTGCAAACTGATCGCTGAGGGTGGAAGCCCTCAGCCTCCTCACGGCTAAGGAGGGTGGGCATCACGTGTGCTAATGTTTGGGGTCTTTCCCCATGCGGGAAAGGACCTACGTGATATCTCTCAACACCACGGTAACAGCGCAACATGTGCGGCCGGGAAAGTCATCTCTAGACGAGCTATATAACATATGACAACACAATATTCAAGGCTGGTCCTTCCCTGCTGGGACTTTGTTTGCAGCGTCTATGCCTAGAGTGGCTGGGAAGTCTTGGCCCTGAAAGTAAGTCGTCCCCATCGATCGTATTTCCAAAGCCCAACTACATGTTCCAATGGGACATATTCCCATACAAACCATTCGTTCTTCCCTGCCATCTGGAAGATGTCATACTCTGGTATCATCCTCATCAGCTCCTCCTTCGAAAACACCCATACGTTTGAGTTCTTATCCAGGCGCACGTGGGCCACGCTGACAGTTCCAGGATCGCGATCCTGTTTCCCGAGTTGCCGTCTAAAACTTCCTGTCAGTGACAAACTCAGCAATATAATCGGGACCGCGGCCCACGCACCGCCGTCCGAAGGCGGCCAGACTCGCTGCCCGTCTCCTCCTTGCTTCTTTGAAGGCGGAATCTCTGTTGTCGTAAAACGAGATGAACTGGGTCGGCTCCCGATTGCCCCAGTCCAAATGCTTTCGCATTTTCAAGGGCGTGATGACATGCCAAGGCGCCATCAGATACCTGTCCGGGTCGTCGCATTCGATGCCGTATCGTCCCAGAGGCGTGCGTGAGAGGTTGTCATAGACGTGGTAGAGGTCTAAGCTCTCATTCTCTGCGAACGGATGCGAAACGAAAATATTGCAGAGCTGCTCGTACCTGCTCATTTGCAAGCATGGCACGTCTTCCATTGCGTTTCGGTCGTAGTAGGCAAGATGAAAGTGTGCTTGGTGGAGAAACAACGGGAGTGTAAAGTTAAGTCGAGCTTCACGGAGTGTGCGGTGTCAAACAGAATGTATTGGCGAAGTTACACAGAGAGGAGTAAGCTCTACACGGAACGAAGCTGGGGCCGGCATTACGTGAGCCCGACCTCACTTGCTGCGGCTGCGGCTATCTATGATATCCACGACAAGTTGCAACGAAAATTAAGCTGACCTTCGTGCATTGAATAGAGCCATTTGATACTCCCTGACGCGTATATACACGTGATTTTGTCGTGGATATCAATGTAAGGCAGCAGTAGACACGTGACGCTCGGGGCCAAGGTAATGCCGGCCCCGGTTCAGCGTGTAGCGTACATAGATCGCAGGGTGCAGGTCGACCTACACTCTGCAACCTCACCTTATACACTCTATTTTGCCACCGTATACGCTGTAGCGCTCAACAGATTTTCCCAGCTCGCAATTAAATCTCCCGTGCTCAACACTATTCTCCTATTAGACCCTGGCGTTTAGCAAGGGTTTCACAGGGTTAATCTAGTCGGGTGAATCTTACGATATGCACGGATGTGTCACTCCTGGGAAAGCAGGCGGTTCTCAGGTTGAATTAGAGACTGATCGCGAAGGATTGCAGGTCTTCTCTCATTCTCCTTTTTACATTGTAATATCGATACTGCGCCGCACATCAATGTACATGTAATTCAAACAGCATTCCTTTTTCATTTTCTTTTTGCTTGAATAGAAAAGGACTGCTATGTAATTTATGCTAGGCAATGAGGGGAAATCAGGTGTTTTTGCGTTTGCCGGGGTCGCGGTAGCGTGATTCCTGTATAGGAAAATTACCAAGAGACCGTCGTTGATACTAGCATCCAAGTATTGATTAAGGACAAAACAGAAAGTAGATGTACACGCAGCAATTAGTGATAAGAAAAGATTCGACGGAGCTAATCAACTGTTGCAGCGAATAAGTCTAGTTACGACGACTTTAGTAGATCTCATTTTACAGTATATTTACCTAGTTACAGCTGGGCCAAATCAAGTGCGTAGCTACACCTATCTGCGGCGTGTTGCGGGACATAGGTTTCATGCTGGAAATTTCGTTGTAGCGGATCGGAATCAAGTGTGACAGGTTCTAAGCAAACGTGCTAGTAAGCCCGGGGGTTATCTAGCATTGTCTCGCCTCTGTTAGTGAGTTGCTGTGCGGTATACATGGCTGGCAGAACGATTCCTCTGCTTGGCCAATCTAGTCCCGATGGTGATCTTTTCTAATATTACAGCGTTGTTGGCGAAGGAGCACTTTACCCAGCTAGGAATGACAAGGCCAACCGGGCCTTTACGAGCCTTGAACGAGCGGAGGAACGTATAACATTTTGCTTTTTCCCTCCCAGCAAACCACCAGCGGGACGGTTCCCTGAAACTGAAGGATTCGCGGCGTTTTTGATATGCGCCGCACCAATTGGACTTGTGCTACCGCTGGTGCCCCGGCGCGTGCACTGCTGTTGTCCCTGCTATGCGCCCTGGCAAATCCGACCCTAGCATGAGAACTCTCAGTGTGTCGTTGCTCTCCCCCAGCACTTGAATTCCAGTGTAGTTGGAAAGGCAGATTGTGCTGCTACGAAGGCTAGGATTACCGAACCGGGCATAGCCTGTTCGTCGGTCGCGCGCTATAGCATAGGAGGAGCCGCAGCGGTCATCGCCCTTTTTATCGCTGCTGTGGCAATGGTTGTCGCCAAGGAACATGGTCGGGCAGCAGCAACGGCACTGCTAGTAGTTGGACGGTTGTGGAAGGCGAAAGAAAGAGTAAATATGCCGTCAGCATACAGCCGTGGTAATACGAGCTGAAGCTAGTACGTCAACGTTGGTCAGAGATAATGACAAAAGCGTGGAAGGCAGCACTGGTCGGCAAAGCGCCCTGACTACCGAGATACTCGGAAAAGCTAGATAAGGCAGTGCGGCTTTGGTTAGATAGTCATCTCGCCTGGCTATCAGTGCTCCCTGAAAAGGCACTGTGATAATCATGTTGGGTAGAGCTTGTAGGCATGCACAAATTTCAACAATGGTGTGTCTATTAGAAGTGTATGTATGGCCGAGCTGCTTTTTGCAGTGTGCTTGAGCTCGCTGGCTGTATTGACCTATAGATTGTGGACATCATCTACAATACAGTGAGACATGGTTTATATGCATGCAATATTGTTTTACCCAATCGCATAGACCTCCTCACGCGTTTATACTGTTGAAAACTATAACTAATGAAACCTATGCCTATAAAAACAGCCCCCCCTGGGACAACCACATCATAGAGAGCCCCACCGTAGAGGGCCTCCTCCTTAAGCTTACCATTGTGTGTGTTCGCTAGGAAGGGCGCACATGCAGACTCGCTAGGCTGCAGGTTTTCTCAGCCACTGCAGCCAACCCCAGCCAACAGCGACCGGTCGCTCAAACATCAGCGCACTTCTACTCCACTAGCGACGACTCGCCCGTGCCTCTTCCTCCTCAAAAGAAGGAGGACCATGCATCCGCCTTTATCGATGCTATCAAGCGCTGGCGCGAAACTTCTGCGATCGCGCCAATCATGCCTGAAAACCCGGCGAATCTGGACGTGCCCTCGTAGCGTTCGCTGAGCACGATCGTGCCGCCACTATCACGTTCGTCCACGCCTTCGCGATTGCAGTCGACCACGCCCTCTGACATCTGTACAAAGAGTAATGCAGGCAGGCAGTTCCGCGTAGATCTTGAGCTGCGCGGCATTCACATCGCAGGCGTAAGCTACCGGAAGATCTCCAGGCCGAGCTTCTTTGTTTCTTCGGACCGAGACGTTACCGACCACCGGATGCAGATAATGAAGGTACGGGTAGGGACGAGGACCAACGAATCTGGTTCGCCGCTGCGTCTACGTGGTGTGCGAAAGCTGCGAAGGTCGAGGATGGGTTAGGAATCGAGGCTAGATGGCTCGGCGCGTTCGTAGCGGACGTGGAGTCGCTGCTGCCTGTATATTCTTGCCGCTTGTCAATGTCAGACCAAGGCCAGGGTAAGTCTTTATTACGGTACCTTGCTATCCGGGCTAACGAAGTTGCGGCTAATGAGTATTTTAGGTCAGTCTATGCACTTACTACAATATACTACACCAAGCGCTTCCTCCAAAGCGACCGAGAGAACTGGTCCAAGATACCCAAACTATCCCGGTCCTACCTTATAGTCGCTCCCAGGAACCAACGACTATTAAAGTCCCGAGACCAGATCTTAGCGTCGGTATGTCTTACAAGGGAACTCTTCTTCCTGAGACTGGCCTAGACGGGGTAAGAGTAAATGCGACAAAGTGTCCAACGACGGCTACATTGATACAGTATCCAGGGTCCTTTTTTCGCCTTTGCAATCACGCATTGTAGTGTTGGATGAGCTCCGCCCGCTTTCATGAACCTAGGCTGGCAACAGAGGACAGAACCTTCAGAAGCAAGAGGTTACCCGGATGTCATAGAGCATGTGGTGAGCATCGACTCATGGGACAACCCAGTCTGCAGTGCCAATGACCCTGCTCGGGCGAAGGTTTCCGCGGTATGTTGAGTAGAATAACTTGAACGGCACTTGATAACATCTTCCGTCTGGGGGAGCCGAATTGGATCTGGTAGCCAGCACCCCAAATTGTCTCCCGAGGACATTATGCAACGGACTTGTTTGTATTGGCAGTCTAGCCTTTACCCACATCGCATTATATGTCGCTCGTCTTATAGTACCCATCCCTACTCCGCCTAATGACTAGAGCGACAGTTGTGGGTTCGAGCTCCAGTTTCCGCACCCAATCCAATGTTCGATGCAACAATCGTCGAGGCCACACCTCTAGCTATCGCGCACATACGCCGGAAACAATAACGATAACAGCTTCCAGATACTCCATCGGGTCGCCGCTCAACACCGTGAAAGCGATACCGGCATCCCGCTTTAAGACCAACTTCAAAACCTAGGGCGATGAAAGCTGCTCGGCTAGAACACCCGCGAATCGGTCTGCCAGCGGCTCGACCAGACGTATATCTACAACCGGCTCACTCACAAACAGCAATCCGTGTAGGCTCATTATTGAATCCACCACTCTCCGCAGACCGATCTAGGCGATCGACATCCTCGATCATATCCTTTACGTCACGCGGTGCTTTATCAAGTGCAACCGCCCATTGGGCCGCATTCAAGAGCCAGCAGCCTCGACTTCGGCCCCGGGCCAATTACAACGGAGCGGTCGGACTGCCTTGCAACCTTTATCTGAGACACCCTGAAAGGATAATTCAAGTTCCAAGCGGGCATCCACGGGTTAAAAGAGTTTTGTGAGCTTGCTCCTCAACATATTAATCACAGCTCACATCAAGATTAAGCGAGTGTGATAAAGCCCCACAAGTGAAGACATAACAGTGTCGAATATATGTTACTCTACATCATCTGCAATCCCTGTAGGATATTTAAGCAGAATTTGCCGTCCGTGAATCCAAGCCTAAGCCTTAAACGCAATCCAGTGCCCTTTCTATAGTTTCACTATTCTTGCAAGGGGGCCGCATTTTTGGGAGCATGCTCTCGGAGTCAAGTTCCGGACCCGGATGACAATCATCGTCGCGCAAGCATGCTGCAACAAGGCTGCTGAAAGCTTGGTATCACTTGCACGCCCCGTCGCCTCCCCCCTCCCGCCTCTTTCCTCACCTCGTTTCCCGTTCCCCGCTGCCTCTCGTTCTTCCGTCCTCGCTCTTTCCGCTTCCCCCCTTTTCCACCCCGTTCACCACCTCTTCCCCTCTTTCCCCCGTCTACACCCCAATAGGCCCAACAGCAGAGCGTTCCCGCCATCCTAGCTCATAGCAGGCAGGGTCCGCCATCGAGTCCCACAAGTCCTTATCGGCCCAACGGGCTTCCCCGGTCTAGATCGTCGAAAGAGAGATCGGCGAATCCGGAAGGAGTGGGGAGGGGTGGGGAGAAGAAGCGAGCCCTCCTCGACGCGTTAGCGAGGCATCTTCGGGCGGTTATCGAGTGGGGGAGGGGGCAAGTCAAGACTGGCCGGCGAAAGGGGGTCGAGGAAGGCAATCTATCCGAGTTCCAGTCGGGCGCCGCGTCAACTGTACACAGCCGGGGGTTCGTCGCGGGGAACTCGACGCCCTTTGTTCTTCCGCGGTTGGTGCTGCTTGCTCTGCGAACAGACTGCGTGGCAGAGAAGGCCTGCGTTGAGCTGGGGCTGGGGCTGGGGCTCCTGCTGGCTCCTATTGGGAAGAGGGAGGGCAGGTAGAGGCGGGGGAGAGGGAAGTGGAGGTAGGGAATAGAGGGAGAAGGCGGGGGAAAGCGGAGGGAAGCAGGGGAAGGGGGGGAAGAAGGGGGGAAAGGTAGGGGAAGTCGGGGAGAAAAGGGGGAATGGGGGGGAAGGTAGGAGAAAAGCGAGGGAAGACGAGGGGAAGGCGGGGAAAGAAGGGGGAAGACGGGGAGAAAGGGGGGTCAGGCGGCGGAAGGCGGGGGAAGATGGGGGGAAAGGGGAGAAGGGGGGAAGGTAGAAGGAAAGCGTGGGAAGACGAGGGGAAGGCGGGGGGAGAAGGGGGAAGACGGGGAGAAAGCGAGGGAAGGCGGGGGGAGAGGGGAAGGCGGGGTAAGGTGGGGGGAGATGGGGGTAAAGGGGGGAAGGTAGGAGAAAAGCAGGGGAAGACGAGGGGAAGGCGGGGGAAGAAGGGGGAAGACGGTGAGAAAGGGGGGTCAGGCGGCGGAAGACCGGGGAAGGGGGGAGGAGGCAGAGGGAAAGCGGGAGAAGGTAGGGAAGGCAGGGGAAGAGGGGAAGAGATAAAGTGGGGTCTAGGGAAAGGGGACGAGGAGCGGGGGGAAGGAGAGAGGAGGTAGGAAACTGAGGGGAAGGGAGAGTAGAAAAGGGAAAAGGAAGGGGGGAGGCAGTAGGAAAAGGCGGGGGAAGAAGGGGAAACGGGGTTATCAATATAGAAACCGTGAGGGTGTGAATATAGACAAACAAGGTGTGGATAAGATAACCGGGATGTGGATGTAGACAACCGAAGTGCAGATCAAGGCTCGTTCGCATTCTTTCGTAGTGATAAGCTCCGCTCGGTTCGCTCGCCGTACTCGTGGAGTCTTCGTCAGCCTCAAGGCAGAGGGGCACGCAGTACGGGTGCAGCAAGGAGCACGGCGAACAGTGCAGGGAGGAGCACGCTGCGCTGTAGAGAGAGGTTTCAGCAATACGACGATGCGACGGGCTATAAGGCGCCACAATACCGGTCGAAGGTAAAGCTGACGAGCGATGACATTAAAGAGAGCGACAGAGAGACGGCGCTCTGCTGCTCAACAGGACTGCAAGGCCACATTGGCGTGCCGCAGCGCGATCTCAATATAGAATCCCTTCGCGAGCCAAATCTTCGACGGTGCGCGAGCAAAGTATCTGCTTGCAATGGCTGAGAACTTGAGAGTCCCTAACCAGTATATCCAATGACTTGATGCACGGCATACGCCGATGTATACTCAAAGAAGACCACTTCTGTGCAATTGGACCTCGGAGGCGTGTTCGTCATGATCGGAATATTTGTATATCGACGTACTGCAAACTAGATTAGCCTTTTTGCTTGCACAGCGAAGAAGAGTGAAACACACGATAGGAATAAGTCCAGGGCCTCCGAGGGCCAACTCGTTGGCCACCATCTATGTGTAGAATAGACTGTTGAATGTATCTTATCTCTTTTCGTGGCCGGCGATCGAACTGATATACCATGCCTTGTGTTGCAAATCGCAGTGGCCACTCGTGTAAGAGAAAGGGCTTATCGCTACGTGACAGCCATAAAGTGTTAACGCGCGTGGTGGCATACTTACAAGTTGTCAGCCATCGAACTCACGGAGAGCTCGTTTCCCCCTGATAAAATCTCCAGGGTATACAGCCTCGTTCGCATGGACTTTCGAAACCGACCGAGACGTGCCAGCATCGCGAAGGAGTAGGTAACCGGCTTACGGGAACTTTCCGCGTTGGGGCATACCTACATCAAACGCAAATCATTCGCCAAAACGGTCCGCCGAGATAGCCCAACAGCAGCATGTCCAAGCATATCCAGGCTGCTTGCGACAAGTGCCATGGGCATTACCCTACCATCCAAATGCAGCATCAGACGGGCGAAGGATGCTAGGCGACAGAATGGCTATCGAATATTTCCGGTCCCTAGGATCCAGAGGCGGTCCCGATAGATTATCATGTTGAGTTGATTAGTTCCACGAGACAGCTGGGACCGTGTATGAAACAGGGACTTAATCATAGCAGGAACGAGGTACGGCATGGGTGGTGAATGCTGAGTACGAGTGGTGAATACAGAACACGGGTGGCAAGCAGCAGTTGGAGGAAGGCCGATGTGAGCCGAGCCGGAGCCAGTAAAGATATGCTTAGTAAATAGCCGGTCAAAGATGGTGTTTGTAGTGTTTGTTTTTGGTTACGAGCTTGCGCTCACCGGCTGCTTCCGTATATGTTCTGCAGCATGCACTCTGCGAAGCCGCTTATCAATTTGTGCCAGGAGGTGGCATTGTCGCAACAGACAGTAACTAAGATTAAATGATTGTGGTGACATGTGGCAGATAGGTGCTGAAAACAAGTAAAAGCCTTGTGCTCTGAATGTCCAGCCGTGCAGCTCAGCGTATGTTTGGTGGCGCAACAGATTCCAGATTCAGTCTAAGTGGCAAAGGACTACATTCAAAAAGTGTAAAAGTGAGCAATTCCAAAAGATTTGGCTATGAAAACCCGCCTGTAGATGGAGAATATCCACCTCTCGCACCCTCTATTTTGCCATCCTCATTATTCTTGTCCTGGCCTTCAATTCTTTTGTCGCCTTCACCCATCGCTTCCAGCGCCCTCTGATTCGCACGTTCAATGAGGGCGTTCCTCTGTTCTCCGGCCCAGTCCATGGCATTCCTGAGCGCTGACGACCCTCTGCAGAATTCTTCGATAGTACTAGTCATGCAGACGATCATAATTCGATGCATGGCATATTCTGGTCGGGCGCCGGGCCTGGCTGGCGGAATGGGGTAGGAGGTGTATATGCGGAGCAAATCGCCCACATAAGTACATGTAATGGTGTAAGCGTTGCCACTGAAGGCGTGGTCGCTTTGCCCGTACGCCTGAAGGGCCGCCATGCCTCGAGCCCCTAGGGCGCCGTTGTAACAAGCTTGATTAGTACTTACAGCAAGCGAACCATCTGGTCCTTTCGTCTCTAAGAAGAAATTAGGCGCGGCAGGGTGAGTTTGCTTCGTGGGTACAATTCGGCCGCAGAGCTCGCGACGGACCTGCTGATTGATCCACTCGGGTGGCACCCCATGGTAGAAGTCTGGCTTTGCAGGTCTCATTCAGATATCATCTATCAGAGAGGCTAAGGTTTTAAAAGCGACGTGTCCTCCAGCACATTCGTTTGCCGTGCATATGTCGATGATCTTTGGGATTACCCATCTCATAATGTCGTCCTCTGTTCTAGCAAGTCGGCTTGCCTTACTGAATTCCTCGAATTTCTCCTTCGGAAATGAAGATGGCGAAAACGAAGAGTGGGGTCACGCCAGTCTTTCATTGATCTCCTCCCAGTTGTTCGGCTTCGCAAGAGCCTGGCTGTCTGGATAGCTGTAGTCCGGAGGGAAAACACCACCATCGATAAGCAACTGTTCGAAGTTGAGATCATAAGCCTCAGATGTCTTATTTGTCGTGGTTTCAGTCGACGTGGTTAAGTTGAACAGTAGCGACCGACCACCTATGCAAGGATTGCCCTTACTCCCCGGTTCAGGACACTGAAGAACACCGTTAGCCTAACGAAGGCAGTTAAGTGGATAAGCACAAAGGAATGAGTGCTTACCCCCCTCAAATTCCTCAGGTCTGGACCTCCGTGCATGGAAGACAGACGGATTTCCTGCAAGGTCCTTGGACTACAATCGCAGATGAACTCGGTAGCCGGTTTAGCTTGGGTGGGTTGCGGACGAGGTTGGCAAGGAGGTAATCGGCGGTTCCTGCGGTCAAGCTCTCTTAAAGCGCTTTTTGTAAACCAGATCTTGGACAAGCCGTCCCAGAATACCTTCGGTGCATAGAAGGTGGGAGAGCCAGGTTGGCAAGACTCTGGGCTATTGGGTTGAGGGGCAGGCGGGCTTTCATCGGCATGCTTTCGCTTTCGCACGTTTGGCCCAGACATGTACTCGCCGGAAGCTGCCAGAGAGATCAGGGACCAGTAGGATACGGCGGTATATCTCAAGGCGGGTGTTATAGCCTTGCTCCTGGAGGGCGGGTGTTATGGCCTTGCTCCTGGAGGAGCCTAGAATATGTGAAGTCGCACGTCGTAAGGGAGCGGGAAATTGAGCTGGAAAGGCCGGGGCTATGTGGCAACCCGAGGCTTTGTTGCGGTCCAGGGCATTACGGCAGTCCATGGCTTTGTGGCAATCTATGAATGCGGAATGATGGCTGGAGATGTGAGATTTTTGACACTACCAGACATCTATGCAAGACCGGGCACACGACTCGCCGCGCTGCAGGAAACAACCAGTGCAAACTGTGTGGCGCAGTGGCCCCGCCGGCAAACCCACACAGCAAGCAGACATGCACGAAAGTCTTCGCAACTGTATGGTATCTGCCTGAGGTCGACGGGGTTTGGCTGGATTTACGCAATGCGCTGCGTGACGTCTTGTCTACATGCGGGCGTGCTCGGGGGTGAAGCGCTCTTGTAGTTTAGCTCTTGTTCTTGTAGCCCTCCTACGGAAGCGGTCGGCAGCCCCGTAGGTAGCGGCGGTTCTCTACCATCTCTACTTGGGTGGCCCTCTTCAAGTCGTTTGATTTGACATCGCACATCGTAGGCTTAAAAGGGTTCTATAACAAAGGACTTGAGATGTTTACATACCTCAAGAGCGAGTCCGTGCGAGAGCAGCCAACCCCCCTCCTCTTGTGTTGTAGCCACTAAATGCCAACTATGGAATGGGCTGACCGACGCATCGGGATTCCACTGCATCGCTACTACAAACACGCTACTACGTAAGACCCGCACACCTCGAGCGACCAGCCCGAGCTGAAGCTCCCAGCCCTCGCACACGACGAGCAAGACCAGGAGAAAGAGCAGCTTCGCTGGCAGCGCCGCGTCGGACGCCTCCGATTGTCGGCTGTAAGAAAGTACCGGATAGCATCGACGCTTGCACAGATGTTCTCATCCGGGCCGGACAATCCCCCATGTGGCTCGTCATCAGGTAGTTGTGCGTATAGCATCCCTCGCCTTAGCGGAGGAAGATTGGGCAGAGCATATGTGTGTTGTTCATGTAGTGTCGCATCTGCATCTTTGGCAAGCAGTTAGAAACTGTCTCTCTGCGGGCTTGTCGTAATGTCAAATACAAACGAGACAAGCTAGGGAGTAGGGACGCTATTAGTAAGCAACTGCGAATACAGCTCCTAAGCGTAAGCTTGGCGAAAACAGCCTCTGTACGTACCGAAAACAAATATTACAAGCGCCATCTAAGCGAACGCCGACACCAGAGCACCGCCGCCGCCGGGGGCCGCCCGCGGCTTTTGCAACAGGCCACGACTTCTGTCCGTCGCGTCTTCTGTCCTCGCCCATTTTGCCTCTGCATCTTTCCTAACGTCCCAGTCGCTCACTTCTTTTGTTTTGGTTGGGGCGTGCTTCCGCGCGGCCGCACCCGCCGCGTCAGCAAGCAAACCCATTCCCTCGCCGACTTCCGACTGCACACACTGTCTACTGCTAGCCATCTCCGTTGCGCCTTGCGATTCCCGGCGGCTGCTGCGACCTTTCTCTCTTGCAAGTCGCGCGCATCTTATTTCTTTTACAAGCCATCTTCCGGCTGAGCGCCAACCCCTAGTAATCTTGTCAGCCCTTCTGTCGTGCTCTCTCTCCATCACAGTAAGCTTCCCGGTCGAATCCCATCCCAAAAGGACAAAGCGACGACAACGGCCAAACGCCGACGGCTAAACAACAAAGCAAAACGGAACAGCCTTATTACTATCTCCCCTATCCTCCTCCTCGCGGCGTCCGCGCTCCTCGTCGTCTTAATTACCCGCCCACCCGCCCGCCTTCTCCAGCGCCGCGCCGCGTCGCGGCACCTTCAACTATGCCCCTCTGCGGCGGGACCAAAACGGTGCAGCGCAAGCTGGTGCTGCTTGGCGATGGGGCGTGCGGCAAGACGTCGCTGCTGAATGTATTCACGCGAGGCTACTTCCCAACCGTTTACGAGCCAACTGTGTTTGAAAACTACGTGCACGACGTCTTTATCGATGGGGCGCACGTAGAGCTGTCGCTATGGGACACGGCCGGGCAAGAAGAATTCGACCGGCTGCGCGCCCTCAGCTACGACGACACCCACGCCATCATGCTCTGCTTCTCGGTCGACAAGCACGAGAGCCTCGAGAACGTCGAGACCAGGTGGGTCGCCGAGATCGCCGACAATTGCCCAAACGTCAAGCTCGTCCTCGTCGCCCTCAAGTGCGATCTCAGAGAGCAGCTGCACGATGACGACGACGATGCCGCCCCCGCCGCCGCCCAGAACCAGCGCCAGCGCCAGCACGCGAGGACGAGCATGATTGGCTATCAGGAAGGACTCGAGGTGGCCAAGCGGATACAAGCCCTGCGATATCTAGGTACGTTTGTCCGTTTTCGTGAGGGGGGAATCATTGTTGTCCAGCCATTCGGCGCTTAAGTGGGATGCGACTGCAATGCGACTGGAATGCGCCTGGAATGCGACTGGAATGGCTTTTGTGGCTAACTCAGCCTTTCACCTGCTCGCAGAGTGCTCTGCCATGAAGAACCGCGGCGTCAACGAAGCCTTTACCGAAGCCGCGCGCGTCGCGCTTTCGGTCAAGACGGACAAGGACCGCTCCAGCAAGTGCATCGTCATGTAAACCCGCTCCCTAGGGCCGTCTCCCCTTTAGGTTATTCTTGTTGAGACCCCTTCCACTGCCACCGCCACAGTCTTTCTTCTCCCCCCCCCCCGGTACCTGGATCTGTTGTTTTGGCTAGCCCTTTTCTTCTCCGTTAGCGCTTCCTTTAGGGTGGAGCGAAATCGGAGTTTTTGTGCTGTGGAGGAGGCGTTGTTGGATGCAGAGTGGACTTGGGGGAGGAATGCTTTCGCCCTTTCGCCTTTCCTTCTTCTTTCTCTACTAGAACTGTTTTTAATCCGGAATTGGGCGGGGCTGTTTGTCGTGGGGCTCCAACGTCCTCGCAGTTTGCTACTGCTATTGTCACTTCTCTTGGCCTTTATCCTTGACCCTAGGCCTGATGGAAAATCGCGCTTATACCTTCTTGTACACTCGATTACCTCCAATTGCTTGGTTGCTTTGCGCTTGACGCTTCTGTCTCATTCTCCCTTTTGCTGCTTGATTTGTCTTTGGTCGGGGCGCGTTTGCCGGCTAGATATGTGCCAACGAATGAGTGGGATGTGACAATGAGGCTCTGATTTGTAGATGCGATGCGTGGCGCCGGACAAAATCGGTCTGATTGACTGTTGAATGGGGGAGGTTTCCTTGAACGTCTATACCTTCCGGGCGACGTTCCCCTCCGTATCGAAGACCCCAAAGACGAGCAGATCTCAGCGAGGAGTGGTTATGCTTGACATCAGTTAAGCCACCCCCCCTCACGCCCTCAAACCTAGCCTGTACGTGCGCCCCGATGACGAAGCCAGGCTACCGTGGTGCCGCGCCCTCCCTGCTGTACTCTACCTTCCATCACGACATCGGCCGTCTAGGCTCTCGACCCCCTCTTCAGCCCTTCCCAGAACTTCCCTCCCACTTTAGCGATGCATGTTTTGGTTGCGTAATAGGAAGTAGGGTATAGTAGGGAGGCGGGCGTTCTAACCGCCGTCCCGCGTACCAAAGACCCCCTCCCCCACTTCAATAATACTTGTCTCGACGGCCATAACGCGGGGGAACGAGGGGAAGAGGTCCGAGTGCGCCGCCGTTCGCCTCGTCGCTGTACTCTGCCTTTTGACGAATTCGGAGTCTTGCGTGCTGACCCACTCCCCCCTCAAAACGACCCAGCAACAGTGACCATCGAAACGTTCTAGCAAGTTGAGTAATGAACCCTAGCGGAGCGGGGGCCCTTATAATCCTTGAGTAGTGAGAATACGACAGACTTGACGCGTTGCCGACGTGGAACCTAGGAAGCCCAGCTTAATTTCAAAGCTCGTTGTGCTTAGTTGCCTCGCCGCGACTCATCCCCGAGACCATGTCCGCAACTCTTCATCGTGTAGACCCAGCCTATGCATTGATTCATTCATTCCGGTAACACCAGCCACGAAACCCTCGGTTGCTGTCACCAGGCAAGCGATTCCATTCAACATCTCTCCCGACAGGTGGCCTGAAGGAAGAGGCGACATCGCTGAAGGCAACAGCGCGCGAGTTGATGCCTGTCGAGCTTACACGGTCTCTTTGTCAAGGCTACTTGCGGGAACGTCAGCGCTTTCGTCCGTTCAAAGCGACCGCGAAGGGCCGTAAATCTAATGACGACGGGCTTAACCATTAGTTCGAGCGGTACATAGGTGGTTGGTATTTTCGAATCGTACGAATTTCCTTGAAGACCGGAAAAGTCCTGGGATGTGGAGAAGGCTGGGACTTGTACGTATGTTGCTCATGGGGGCTTGTTTGGCCAGAAATGCCAGCGTCTTTGCAGTCCATCACCTATTGAAGCCCGGTCTGCATCGCACTAGACATAAGTCGTCTGCAAAACGATTTTCAATGTCTGTTTGCAAAGGGCCCGCGTACCTGTAACCGCCTTAGTAGCTCCTCGTCGGACGGCATAGGCGGCAATGAGATGCCTGGGTCTCGCCTGGAGTCCTGAACGTTTGAGGTAGCGGCGGGAAGTTTAGTTATGCGCAAGGCTTCGACCGCGTCTCTATGATAGCGGGAAGGAGTTTGGTGGACGACGATTTCTGACTACAGGATAGGCGCCATGGTAGATTTGGGGCATAGAGACGGACGCGGAAACAGGGGTATCGCTTTCCTGAATGTTAAAGAGCATCTAGGATACCGTTAGCATGTAATGACGTAACGGGGTCGGGCTGGAGATGACGGAAACTTACGAAGAGCAGTAGCTGGCAAGTAAACGTACGAGGTAGGATATTCCTACTCTGCGACTCCTCTGCTTTTCTGCATCTTATATATCGATTTAGTCAAAGAAATCCCCGGGTGACCCAGCGGTCCATGCATCTTCGCAATGTGGTCTTCAAAATGTAAATGCTTCGTCTAGCATCTTTATAGCGCGCGTTGTAGTTCGCCCTTCTAGTTGTGCTAAGAGACGGGTCTCTACTCGGAGTTCTACACCTGTCTCGCCTGCAGCAGAGCTTCACGAGCTCCTCGTCATGTCTGAGCCGCCGTTTCTGCTTGTTGGTGGGCCTGTAGGAGCTCGCTTGTCGCGCGACGGGCCCATTCATGCAGGGTGCCAGATCGGATCGTCGTGCGGTGCCGTTCCGAAAAAAAGTCGACTGGGGGTTGCGCTCGATGAGTTGGGGGTATGTGAAACTGTTCGTAAGTGCCACTGCGATGGTCTATTGCTAGGTTCCGTTCTGCTGGAGTAAGGTTTCCTAGTGAAATCAGCGTAGTCCGACTAGTTGAATGGACTGCTCCTACTGTTTAAATTCCTTCCAGAGCCCCCGTTTGACCTTATAGAATTCCTACGACTGTTCGAGTCCCGTTACGCGGTCTAGCCATGCGAGCTGATCTCGGCTCTTGATCCCCGAAACATCCGCGATCCCGCACTTCCTTTCCAGAAGGCACTTTGAGAAGGTATTTGCCCTTCGGGAATTGGAGACTTAAGATCTGTTCGGCGGAATTGTCAGCCGTGGCGAGAGCGACGATGTGAGAAAAGATGCAGAAGCCGAGGGTGCTTTCGAGGCGAAGAAAACTTCTTGCTGCGGCCCATGTCAGCGAAAGGAGGACCTCGTTGCCTACGAGCGCTGTTAGCCTAGTAGCCGCCGTCCCGCTGAAGAGCAGCAGCAGACATCTCTAACCGAAACCGACAGCGGCATGGTTTCGGATCCCAGGCCCAAGGTGCGTGGACAATTACGTGCAGGTCTCGAACGTACATCATGTGCTTCTTTGTTTCCAACGTATCTAGCTTGTTCGCCGGCATTAGAACCGTAAGAATCTACTGCTCGTCGTTGGTCTGACTGTAAAAAGATAGAGCATAGCCGCAGATGCACATCTAGTCTTTCAAGTTCTGCACGCCCTTCGATATCGGCCTTGAAGGTCTTCGCTTGACACTAGCGATAGGTCTCCTTCGGATCGGAACTGATCTTTGCGCAAAAGTTAGTTGGGCATCATTAGCATGTTTCGCACTTACATACTCCAACGGTCAAATTCTCGCTCAACAAAAGGTTTTGGCCGATCGCTTCACTTAGACTTTGACCGTTCTTGAGCCTTGTAGCATGCAGTCAATCCTCTGCCGTAGACACTCACCTTCTAAATCAGGGACCGGAGAAAGAGTCCGACGCAGACCCCGAAAACAACTTCATCTCAGAGCTCGAGGTCGACGGCGCCCGACAGCAGGAAACAGTCAAAATAAGGGCAAGAAGTGGGCAGCGAACAGACTCCTTCTAGCACGACCGCGGTGACTTTCGCAAGGCCCATCCGTGCCCAGGCTGGATCTACAGAAACGTCAGTGCAGACACCGCGGGAACCCGAGTCACCGTTCAAAGTGCCCTTTGCCGCACCATTTGCAAGTATGTTTGCAATCCAGTTTGCAATTGCCGCGCTTCTTCATCGTAATGGTGCAAGACGAGCCCAGACTTCCCGGGCGAGCGAGCAAGACGGCTACAGCCACCTGTAGTTTTTGCTAGATCGCACGTCCTCGGCCAAGAGATCAAGTATCTGAAGCAACCTAGAGGCTTTCGCCCTGTCAACTGCGATTTCGATCTTCACATTCCTTGGATTTTTTGCATGTCGGCCAACATCAGCCGATCTGGTCAAAAGTTTCTGGTTTGAAGCTGCTGCTGCAGCGATGCCAGCGGCAGCTCCAGCCTTGCGCAGGCGGTTCAACAGCCCCATATTCAGACCCTCGCTACTGTTCGATATCCGCGCTCAGGCGTGCAGACGGGCAGCAGACGGGTGGACACCGGTTCAGAGCTAGCCAGGGACAGCTTTGCTGTCTTGGATTTACCTCAAAGGACGTATCTGGCAGACTGTAATTAGAGTGCCTAGCCTTGCTTCCGTTACTGTATTGGTTTAGTAGTTGATCCAAATGCTCCTGCTCTTGTCCAGAGCTTCTTCCAATACACTTCGAAATCTCACTGTAAAACTTTGCAATCGCCTTCAAACTGAGCTTGTCTTGATCAGTCATCACATAATTGTTATGTGTCTGTTCACTTACAATTGTTGACCAGAGGCATAGATGGAACTTAGAGCCTCTAAGCCCTGAACCCCTGCAGGTCTGACCGGAAAGCAGAGAGCACAACTTGTAGAAAGAGGATATACACCTACACACACATGTATGCACATACACAAATTGATAAAGCCCATGGAAAGAGCATATACCTTGAAACAAGCTGCTATAGATAGAGATGCCGTGTACAGTGTCGCGTTGATGTGTGCTTATGTGTTTTGCGCAAAGAACAGGTTAGTGCACCTATCATGGTAGCTGAGGCGACACGCAGCTTGAGGGGCTCCAACCTTAGCAGAACTGCGCTGCAAGCAATAGAAGAGAAGTGTTGCAGCAAGATGAGTATAGCCAGCAAGTTGAGGAGACGGAGCACATTGGTGCTCAGATGTTTTGGTTGACAAAGCTGTCGTGGATATGAATGTAAGGCAGCAGTAGACACGTGACGCTCGGGGCCAAGGTAATGCCGGCCCCGGTTCAGCGTGTAGCGTACATAGATCGCAGGGTGCAGGTCGACCTACACTCTGTAACCTCACCTTATACACTCTATTTTGCCACCGTATACGCTGTAGCGCTCAACAAAAGCTATCTTGGTTCAGGAGGTTGAACTCAGTACAGAGTTGTCAGTGCTTGGGTTGGTTTTCGAGAGTATATTAGCCGAAGTGCAGACGGCAGATTCTTTATCCGATATTCGGTTAGGTTCAGTATAGCCGAGGCATAAAGCAACCATATCAAAGAGCGCCATGTGTAGACAGACTTTTTGAGTTGTGGCATGTAGTGGATGGGAGAAAGAAGGGTTCGCTCTAGGAAGGGGGCTCTAGAAGGAGGACACAAAATGTAGTATAGGGAGAGCATGCAGTATAATACCACGCAAATGTGTACATGGAGCACAATGGCGCTTTCGCTGTCTATCAGAACAGCCACACACTAATCTTGACCTCACTAAATTCCATTTCTGTTTTCAGACCTGAATACCCACTAGTTCAACTTGAGCTATTAGTAAATAACCCTGAGTTGTAGCTGTACAGCCCTGATCTATGGCTGTACAAGCCTGCGTCAAGCAGGAGCAGCATTGAGCAGCGCTGAGCAGGCCTGAATTGTGCCTGAGCCAGTTCTGGGACCCTCAGGTATACTTGTCCTTCAAATTTTCCTCGGCTGAAATCTGCTGCCTGCGCTGGGTCGGTAGATATTTCAATACTATACTATCCCAATACCCATCACAATTCGAAACATGCATTACAGTTGACTTTTAATTTATTTTTTCAGTTAGAATTTATGTAGCTGCTACATGGCCGACCGCAATCCGCAAGTACACTACCCGCCTCAACGCCTATCTTCATGACACTACATTGCATCGAGCACACCAACAGCGAGCCATGCTGGCAGACCTAGTGAAGACCATCACCCACGGCACGCTGACTTTCATCTCCAAAATACAGCACACCCCCGATCTGAATATGGTACGCGACGCCCTCAGGATCGCACAAATCGGAGCCAAGCCTGCAGCGGAGAGTACTATGCAGGGCCTCAAAAACGAGCTCAAGGATACCACAGAGACCGTCCACCAGTCCGCCGGGAATGTACAGCAGAACATCAATACTGGAGAGGAAGCAAGAGTAACTGCGGGGGAGGCATCGGAAATGGGCAAGGTCGTCGTGGGAATTGCAGGGGAGATCTAGGACAAAGGACTGCAAAGCTAGTCGAGCGGAGCGGCCACCTATGTTGCTGTAGCAGCTCGAGGGGCAATACTAGCAGGTACACATAATACACAAAGTCTCAGAGTGCCATCTGTACAGACATCATGTGAGGTCGTCGTAAGCGTAAAAAATGCATTCACCATACAGAGCCTTCGGGCGACGAACCCAAAAGCCCATGTGGAGCGAAACATTGAGCAGGGCGGGAATAAAGATATAGCAAACGTAAAGATTGTATCCTTCAACTAACTGGAGAGTGGATACCTAAGCATCAAAATAGCTAGTAATAGCGAAGTAAAAGCGTTGAAATAGTTCGTGGGCGGAATCCCGACGTATGGCATTATCGCACGCGTTCACACCAGCACTCTGGATATAAGTAAATTTGAAGAGAATGAAAGCTAATACTACAGGACAGCAAACCGTTTATCCCGCGAGCAGGATAGTGAATATATAGAATGATTGACCAGAAACACTCGAACTAAATCGGCATCGATCATCATCAAGTCCACCAAGCCGGAGGACGCCAACAAAATCATAGACGAGCGTCTCATCTAGCAAGGTGATGTTTTCTAGCGCGAACGATATGAAAGCCAGTACCGACTTAAGCAGTGTTTTAAATGCCATAATACGGCCTATATATGAACTCAGTGGAAGGCGACAATAGCATGTGTCTACTGTGCACAAGAACACAACTTCAGGGATTGCCTGTCGAAGGGCGGCCGGAATGTGCCAAGGAAATGCGCGACATGCCAGGACAAACAGGAGGCGTGAAGCTGCCAATGTCTGACTAGAAGGGAGGAAGTAGTCAAGACGAAGGCTGCGTCCGATATCCGGCCCAAGTACTATCTAGTTCCGGAAGGAGCTGGGGAAACGTCTATTAAGAAGCTACGCCAGGAACTCTACGTAGGAGCAGGACTGGCCAGAACTCCCCGCCATCCCAGGTAATTCCGATTGCTAGGAACCTATACCAGTCGAGGAAAAAAACAAAATAGAACCAAATCCCGAAATACAGCTGACAGAAGAGATAAAGAGAACTAGCCAACAAGAGATAGTGGCAGAAAAAGGCCGCAGGGAGCAATCATGCCAGTCAGAAAAGCGCAATATGGAAGAGAGAACAATATGCAGTTGATACTGTAGAACAGCGAGCAAATGGACATCGATCAAGATACGGAAGCATGAACCAACAGGCAACTCTCAGCATACTACAGTACAACGTTCGAAAATCAAGATGTATGGTCATGACAACGCTGCTCCAAGACCCGAGAGTCCAGGAGTATGACATTTTGGCCATTCAAGGACCGTGGAGGAACCTATTCGTGGCAACTGCCTATCACCCGGCCAAGGATATCTTCTATCTTTTTTACCCGGTAGGGAGTAGGAAAGACCAAGTATGGTATGCTTCTTTATTACGTAAGAGACATGTGCTCCATAGAGACCCGGTAAAGAGCGACAGACTGAGTGGCAATTCGCCATCTAAAATAGCTACAACTTCCACAAGGACGCAATTAACCGACGAAGTGCGCTGCCACACATCCGCGAAATACTGAACGAATACCAAACCGTCGAATAGATATAGTTCTGGGGAGGTCCCAACGCGCGAAACAGATCCGGAATCCGGAGAATTAATAACCATGGAAGACTTTCCCCTTTGCAACACCCTTCCTCCGGACACAGTCGCGTATGAGGAGAGAAACTTACAGTCCACAATCGACCTCTGTCTGGCAACGATAGGACTTGTCGATAGAGTCATTAGAAGCGAAGTCGACAGGAACTTTGATCACGACTCGGACTATTTACCCATAAGCACTATCTTCGACATGGCCGTACAGTGCTCGACAAAACACCGAAAAGGAGTGGGAGGAGACTGAACGAGAAGATGTTTTCACAAAGATTTGAGCATGCTTTACCGCCGCTCTAGAGACTAGCGATAAAGACAACACTAGATAAATACGTCGAAGAAGTGATGGTAGCGATCTAGGCAGCAAGAGAGATAGTAGTCCCATGGATACGTTCCTCGGCTAAAGGTAGAGAGGGATAATAAAGAATGCAGGACAATACTGTCAGAAGCAACCCGACTAAAACGAGTATGTCTAACGCGATACTGCAGAGTCACTGGAACATACCGCGCAGCGAAAAACCATAAGGCAAAATAAATTAAGAAAGCACTACGGAATGCGCATAAAAGCAGAGTCGAGAACGCAGCCGTATCACCGGATTCGCTGTGGAGAATCGCCAAATGAGCCAGAAAAAGAGACTACCAATCTTCAAGAGTCACTCCAGCCATTCGGCACCCCGAAACATAATATAAAGTCACAGTATTAGACGACGAAGTGAAACTGTTCCAGAAGATCTTCTCAACGCCGCTGAGGCAGGCCTACAAGACATACAAGATGCAAGCACATCGTCTAAATCGACATGCCAACGATAGTGGAAAAGGAAGTCAAAGATTCTAGAATTGATGCGTGTCGTTAGTGGAAGAAGTTATAGTGAGAAAATCGGGAGTATATGGACAATCCCTGGGCCAATACAGTAAGGTAAGCGGGCCTGGACGCTCTAACTCCGCGGTATGCTTTTCGAGATCGTCGCGAACGTCTCACGTCATTTATATCCAAGTGCGCCTTTCATGATACATAAAGATGTTCATAGCCGTATCTCCTAATCCGCAGCATCCCTTTACCTTGAATTGCGATGGTTGTCTAAGCGCCTAAGGGTGTCTGCGCGAATTTCCACGGGCGCGGAGTCTGGCAAGCCTCCAAAGGGGAACAAATTTTAGCAAAGTAAACCGTTCAAATTCAGTTCGAGCAGCGCATAACATGGTTGTATGCAGTTTAGAAATCAGGTTCTGACAGGGTCCTGTGGAGATCTGGAATGAGTAGGCCAAATCCATTTACATTGGACGAGCAGTCTTATCGATACTGCATCAACTCCGTTTCCGCCTTGCGCGAGCAACTTGCAAAATAAACTTCTGCTACACCTGTTTTGTCCCCACCTGCTCCGAAGTTCGTTTCCGTTGAGCTCCCGTCCCTTCAACTCTCTTTTGCTCTATCCAAGTACGAGTCGTACCAACGCATGGCTGGATGATATCCTTCGTACAGGCGGCATCATCCAGCCCCAGCCCTTACCAAATGTGCCTGAGAACTACCTCTCGAAGCCACGCAAGAAGGCCAGAATTACATCCCACCTAGCAACAGCGCCTTGGAGTTCCTCCCCATCAAACGGAAACGCTCTGTTCTGGTCGAGATTCATCCGCCGAGCAAGGGTCGCACGCAGCATCGCAAAGAGTCCGTAGTCTCCTGTCCCATGAAGTCACAGCGCCACACTTTTGCGAAAACTAAACCCCCAAACATAACGTCTCAGTCCCGATTACCAAGAAAAAAGGCGACAGCAAGCAAGGAGATATGGACAAGACCTTATTTATCCTGAGTACAGACGGAATACCGAGGCAAACTCATCAGAGCAACCGCATCGTCTTTCGGGATCTTGGGGAGAGCACCATTTGTCTCAGGGCAATACTAACCAGATCTGAGCAATCGTAGACACGCGTTGGAGATACTGGTGACCGGGATCGGCACGACGATCGATCGATGAATGAACGGCTCCAAAAAAACTCGAAGCGATCCCACAGCTCTACGAAAAGGAGAGTAGATCTTAGAGTTGCAGATAAGAAATTTGAAGAAAAAGGCGTTGCATCGGCTTCGGATGTGCCGAACGATGTCCGAGACCTTCATTTGGACGTCCGGATGCTGGGCATCTCTGAATATAGGATTGTAACAATGGAGATCAAGGTATGAGTCCACTATGAGTCTCTCTGTCCATCCGCTTATATTTCGTGATAGGATAAAGGTGAAAAGGCATGCGAGTGCATTGAGCCCTTTCTCCCATTCATGATCGCATCGCAAGCTACAGGCATGGGTCAAGAGCAACTAACAGACGAACTGAAAGGACCTAACAAGATTCGCGACGGGACTTCATTCTGTAACTGTAAGAAGGCACATGAGCCCTCATGGAACAAGCGTGTTCATAGTCGAATCCTGGAACAAGCAGTAGAGCATCGCTCTAGTGCTTAATATTACAACATCACAACTGCACAGGTGCTTCGGGAACTCGTACCTGGGAATATATATATGCTGATGGGCACTGAAATGGCACTGAAATGGCAAAGAAAAGCCCTCGCTCAGAGCATACATCGACGCTCTCAACCGTCAACAACCTAGGAAACATCTTCTTGGATCAGGGCAAGCCTAACGAGGCCGAGATCATGTATCGACGGCCGCTGAAAAACCTTAACAGCGTCTTGGATTCTCGCGGCACTGTCGCATTCTATATCAGCGGCCAACACAACTCGTAGTCTTGAGTCACTCCTAGCTCAGTCGCAGAGAGTTGGCGGGGCAAGAACAATGTTTTCACATGCTCTTGAAGGGTATCAACAGGTCCTCGGTCATAGCCACTCGAGTTTTCAAGGTGTAAAGAGAGAGCTTCATGCATTAGAAAGACTAAAAAGTTCACGAATAAACTTCGCGAGCTCCGGCTACGGGCTTCCATTTCCGAGTTGATCATCTCAACCGACCTCACCGTTCGCCGGTGGCAAAGCAGTGTGGGACGGTCTCATGGGGATGGTCCGTCTACCGCGAATAGCGTGGAGCACAATTATGCAGATGTAAGAGCAATGTCTGGACGACTGTTAATAAGTCCGCTAGGCAGTACGGTCTACATTCTATTGTTGTCGAGCTTCGCACGACTAGAATTAGAATGAAATTGGATAGGAAGAACTCAAACTCCCGATGTGCACCAATCAAGACTCCAATAGCAACACTCTTTCGACTTCCAAAGAGTCATGGCAAGCACGATCACGGAAGATAAGATTATACAAGACTTACCCTACGGGATCACTTGGCATCGTCACCACGGGAGAGCATTCAGTCTACAAGACCGTCCCATGAATGGTGAGGGCATGCGACTGGAGTTGCATCTCCTTCTCGAAAGTGCTTCAGATGCAAGCCTTTGAAATGCTAGTAAGGTTGCCGGGTGTGTGGAAAACGACGTCAGGCGCGTCGGGGTCGAGAGCTTCTCTTTACCTACGCAGAGGAAGCATCTCGCCAGCCGCTCCACCCGCTCTCGGGAGACCGAGATTATAGCGGCCCCGGGGACTGCCTCGCAAGCGTGACGTGGATCGTCCTTTTGCTCGACGGCGGGCACCGGGGAAACGTGGTGGCCGCGTTGAACGGGCGCCTTTGAACGCCGCAGTAGGCTGGGACTGTCACGATAGCATCGTTCTGCCTCCGACATTTCACGTCGAGCATCTCGCCGGGTAGCACACTGATGGCTTTTGAGCGTGCGGGCGTGCTCGGGTATCCGCTCTAAGGTCTTCGAGCTTCGTCTCCACAGCGTCCTCCCACGTTTCCCTCTTCCCATAGCTAACTGAAACTCGATATCGACGATAGCCTACTTCCGGTCCCTGGCTCGCCTGGATCTGCTTGAGGAGAGCGTGTCGGAGCCGCTGCTTCTCACTCGTCATCTCCTTCCCCAGTCCATCGTATCTCTCCCTGCGGAAGAGCCGGCTGCCAAGGTAAAGGTAAGTCTGCCTGCCACCGGCGGATCCTCGGACCGTCAGTTTACCGGTACCGACTGCTTCGCCGTCTAGCTCATCAGGTATACCGCTTTCATCATCCCATCCTAGAGCGGCAGCCCGTATACGATTGCCTGGGTGTCCGCTGTAACCTACTGTGTGCGGTAAGTTTGAGGAAGGCGTTGATGTCAGAGTACTGGATGATCAGGTTTTGAAGGGTATCACTAAAAGTTTCTAGCAATGGTGAGCTCCTAACCATCGTGTAAGAGGGTAGCCGGCTTACAGTCTCGATTGAACGCGCCGGCCGTTCCGTAGCGGTAGCCGTACGAGGTCAGCGGCCGTATGAGTCCGAGGAACTCGCCTGCGATGGCCAACCAGGTCCGGGCCGTCGAGGAGAGGAGCGTGAGATCGCGCGAGATGGCCGGCCCCGTCGCGATCTCGATGGCTCAGCGGAAGATGTATACGTCGTCCAGTTCCTTCTTCAGCGGTACGGCGAGGGAGTTGTAGCCGTGGTTGATGTCCAGCTGGTCAAGGTTGTTCGGATGCCAGATGCCAGGAGTACGGAAAGCTTGATCGTCGAAGAGCACCCCGAGGAACAAGACGTGGGAACTTAGGGCTAGAACGGGATTGAAGAGGATCTCGGGGATCGGTGACGTGATCCTAGTTCGTCGTCAGCTCTCCTACTACGGTTGAATGGGACTGAAAAGGGATGGTACGTGTCTTTTATCATCAGGTATTTCTTGGTCAACTGCGGGCTGAACTCCAGGACGGGGCGATAGGGCTCGCCGGCGGGTTTTCGATGCCGGCTGACAGAAGATACCAGCAGCGGAGATGCAGCAATACCTAAGGCTAATTGGCGGTGATGAAAGCTCCGATCTCGAAGATTATCAGGGTGATCCGCCGCCGCCAGCATCTGAAGCTGATCTCAGTAGTGGACAAGACCGCATGGCTAATCGAATTCGCATCTTCCACATCGAGTAGGCCTTTCTCCCGCCTATTCGAATCCAGTCGAAGTTCGTCGGCGATCGTGAGGAGGACCTACAGATAGGTTAGCGTTTCTTGAAATTTCAGGAGAGGGAGGTAGAAGAAGCTCGCGAATTGATACCCATCGATTCCATGTCGCTTCGTGATCGATGCTGCGATCCATCTTCCTCTTAAAGATGAGACGAAAGTAGTTCCAATCGGTTACAAGTAAGCTGGGCCTCTTGTCCCCGGGGTTCCCGTCCCTTGTTGTCCTTCCTTTGTTTCATCTTCCACCGCAGGAAGCCCAAGATATCGCCAAGCGTAAGGTCATCGAAAGCCGGGTCCCGATCGATGTAGTTACAGTATCTGTTCCACGTAAGTCCTAGGTGAGTTGATGCAGGAACCTTGTCGGATGGCGGGATAAGCGACGTACATGACCTACAGTTCCTCGATCCGACGCAAACTTGGCTTACTCCCGTCCGCGTACATTGTTTGCACGCCCCTGATCGATCCGCTGCGCATGTGCACAGTAGTACGCCGGCGAGAGTTGTTCGTCACCTTCGTACTCGCCATCGCCTTTGCCATCGTCCTCGCCGTCGCTGAGGTCAGTCAAGTCCGTATCGGAGTGTATCGAGACAGTCTCGCTATCGGAAGACGCTGTATCGTCGGAATCGGAATCGGAGGCAGGTGGCCTCGATTGGCGGATGAGCATGTCTGACAATCAATGAAGGAAGACCTCAGGGAAGATTGAGCGGGAGGTTCGAAAGACATGGAAAGCATGCGTTCACGAGAGAAAGAAGAAGATGAACAGGAGAGAGAGGTCGACTTGGAGTGGCCGTGGGATGGTGGTCTCGGTGGTTCTGCCGAGAGGAAGAGAGGCGAAGGAGGGCATTCTAAGCCATACTTGTCGTGGCCGTCGACGACGAGTCTTCTAGAATCTTGAGGTACCATTTCGCAGGGATGGGGGCATTGACTGAGGCCGGCAGCAGGAGAAAGAAGAAAAAGAGAAAGAACAAGAACATGAAGACGAGAAGGAAGATGGGGAGGAAGAGAAGGAGGACGACGAAGAGAAGGAAGACGACGAAGACGACGAAGACCGGAGGGGGGCAGAAAGAGAAGGACAAAGACGAGGTCTAGAGGAGCTTTCATGGATGACGCCCAGATCTTGGACTCGATCCTTTTTGAAGGTGGCGCGCCGTCCTAGCCATATTTAGCCCGAGAATACAACTCCAGATTCAGATTCAGGGGGATTAGGAAAATGGACCTCCAGAAATGGCTGACATGCGCCCAAAATAAAGGTCGAGTTTCGGTGAAATCAACTCAAGATCTAAGTGTTGGTAGAGATTAGAGAATAGTCCGTTGGACAAACTAAAATGTTTCGGTGAGCTCGAAGTAAGTAAGTCGGAGACAACAGCGACCCCTTACAACTGAAATTATTAACATCTTCGGAATGTTGTTTCCACTGAGCTAAGAATATTTACAGATTCTTCTAGTATGAGCAGCATGCCGCGTTTATATTTAAAACAGTCGGTCAGAACGGACGTGCAAGGAAAGAGGATCGAACATGGGAATTCAGTTGGATCACACCACAAGGTGTAACAATAAGACTGATCTATACACTACGCTTATGTCTTCAACAGGGCCCTACCGCCCTAGCTCTGGGAACAATGAATAAGTATCCCCACCTGCAGCATCATTGAGGGAGGTATTCGGTATTTGACATGGGAAGGCTGAAAAAGGCTGAGACCGACAATTCTTGGAAAACAAATGACAAAGGTTGAAAATAAGTGGCAACATTCAAGGAAAGCGAGACAGCTGCGCAAAAGAGATGCCGCGAATGACGCTGAAAAGGATATTCCCCTCCGATAGATACTCCTCGTATTACGACGGTTGCAAATGACAAGAACAGCAAATGACCTTTTGAACATCGAACACCGTTTAGAAGGGACCGAGCTTGTTCTCCAGCATCTTTGACAGCGCGTCCAAAGCTTGGAAAGAATCCCTGCTGATGACATGTTCCCCCCCCAGGGCTTTGAATTGTGACCAAGTGTACTCCACCGTCGTAAAGCCAAGCATGTGGTTCCGTTGAAGCACGCCGACCCAGAGAGTAGAGCCGACCATTTTGGTCTTGCGAATTCCGTACATCAGGGTCTCGCAGGTGGCGTACTGCGTCGGGAGCAAGGCGGGGAGAGATGCAGTGGCCAGGGCATGTTCCGGTTGAGGCGTCGGTGGAGGAGTAGGGGGAAACATCGGAGCAAGCGGGTGCCTCGCAGGCGCGTCCTCGAAGTGCTGATGAATGCTGGTTAGATGCAGAACGGAAAGGAGCCCAAGCTCGAGGAGTGGTAAAAGCGATAGACCAGGGGTTGATAGAACTTACTTCGTACAATGGGATGAACAATTTGAAGACAAACCGAAAGGCAAGGCCTGCAGCTTCAGCTCGAGCGGTGGCCGGCGAGAAGCGGCCGGACGCAAGGTGACCAGATAGGTAAGTGTGGGATTGAGATGTGTGTTGTTATTGGAAGCTATGGCAAAGAGCGAGAGTCTACGGATCAACCCCTAAACTAATACAGTAACGTAAGCGAGCCTAGGCACTCTAGCCAGACATAGGTAGTTCTAACCAGCCGAATCCTCCAAACTCAGAGGTGCAATTTCAAGGATACTGCGGCGTACTACGTATGTGCCAGCGCCACCTCGCCCTGTGGCACCGCAACCACGCCGACCAGCCTAGAAGCGTTCACATCCGCGATCTAGTCCTGCGTTCTGCTCCTCCGTTGCACCTGCGCTGCACGTTATTCTTGCTTCTCGTCCGTGCTTCGCCTCGCCACACCAAGCCGCCCGGCTCAGGCCCTCCTTCCTCGTGCTGCAAAAGTCGCCGTCTGCGGTCGCAATGGCATCCAAGAACAGAGATATGCGCCGGCCCGACCTGAGTACGTCCCTTCCCTTTTATGCATTGCATCATCACCCGGTCGTGGCAGCTGCCAGCGACGAACAACAAAAGGAGCAGCGGTCTTCGGATGGCGCGTTCTCGATGCATTGGGGTTCTCGATGCATTGGGATTCTCAATGCATTGGGATTCTCGGTACGTTGGGACGATGAAGCGTTGGGATGGTGAAGCGGCCGACGCGGTCCTGTTAGTCTACCGGGGATGATCACGTGCGTGAAGCGCCAGCTGATGCCGGTGTGACTTTTGTTAGTCGTGCCGTATGTGGAGCCAGAGAAGGACAGGTCCGACACGGATGCGCTGGGCACGGTGTCGAGCTCGCTGCCCATGGTTGCGGTAGGTTTTTGTTAGGTTGTTTTTATTTGTTTTTTCTTTTCGCGACAATTGAGACGAGGGTGAGTGCTAACGGCGGGGTCAGATTTTCATGCGTAACAAGTATGTTTTGATGCATCGGTGGTTCCGTGTAGAGTGAATATTCAGGGGAGTGAAGAGTGCCAGCGGTGCTAATGTCACGATGTCGCTGGCGGGCAGGACAATTGGCTGGTAAACGGCACTACTCTACTCTACACTCGCACATGCTAAAACGAATGCCTTGCTGCAGGACAGCAGTCATGTTCTCCATCCAAGCGTGGCTCGTCGAGACGCCCGAAAAAAGGGCGGCGTCGACCACGCCCGGCATCTTCTCCGTCTTGATGTCCGGTGAGCATCGTCCTGGCCCTTTCCCGTTCGTCGGTGGCGCTGTTGCTGACACCTCAACTCTCCGTCCAGTCATGGCCCTCCTCGTCGTAAGTCTGCTCGCCCAAAGCCCTGGGACGGTTGCCAGGCCCGGACTTTCTAACCACATGTCGCAGTCGTACATGCCCCTCTTCCTTCCGCCGCCGCAGCAGAGCCGGGCCCGCTTTGGGTCAGGCACCGAGGCTCCTCCGGCCGCTCCGCCGTCCTAGCGCCCTTCCAGCCGACAATGGACGCGACATTGGCGGGGACCTTTTGGGTGAGATGTACCATAAGCCGTAGATAAAAATCCATCAAAACAGCACAGCTTCGAGGCGCTTGAGGCGTAGTTGGTGTCTTTTTTGCTCGTGCGACGTTGCTGGGCTAGGGGCTGTTGATTGATGCCACTCGGCAGTGAACGGCTGCATGCTGGTGAAAGAGGTAGCCACTGCACCAACGACCAAATCTGAAGGCAGTTGCAAGGGCAAGAGCACTCCCACACGGCCGGACTCGCCGAGGTATTCCGTGGCTTACGGCAGGTGGCCAAGCCACGCAATCACCTATTTCCTAGGCCGGCTTTGCTGGATCTGAAGTGCCATGGGACGAGCTCTCGCCTGCTCACCCACCCACTCATACCCACTTGCCCACCTATTTATCCACCCACCTTCGCACTCACAGACGACCACGACCTTGACCTTATTCTAAATCTGAAGTGCCATCGAACGAGCCCTTACCTGCTCATCTCACCTGCTTACCTTACCTCCTTACCTTTACCCCTTACCTCTTCACTCACATTCTCACCAACTCAACTTCACACTTGCACACGACCACAGCCTTAGGCTATATTCCACTCCGCTGCACTCCGCAACTCATCTTCGCCATGGCTAGACGACGCCACAACCCAGCGAGTCAAATAGAGGAGCAGCGCTGTGCTTACGCAGGTAAGTGTACTCGGTCCGCTTATGACCAGGCCACGCCACGCTGATCCCGAACAGGGCAGGACTGCCGGTACCTCTAGAACGAGCCCAGTACCTAGACTCTGAGGAGCTGCACACTTCGGCTTTTGACCTTTCCACTCCCACTTCTCCCATTCATCAACTCTCACAGTATCCCTCTGTTCACGCGTTACCTGGGTTGTCAGACCTAGACCCGATGAGCAGCGTCTCTGGACCACAGCCTTTATCTTGTTGGACGGCAGAGAGGCAAACGCTCTCAGCGTAAGCTGTCTCGCTTCCCGAGTTACCAAAGGGGCAAAGGTAAGTTTTCTGCGGTGTCCTTTCACGTACGCAAAGGCTAACCACCTGGTCGTTCAGCGTCCAAACTTCCCACTCTGCCTCTGCCGGCCACGCTGTTCAAGTAGCCCCTCAAGTCGGTTGTCGGAGACCAGGCTCAAATTACGAACCTCGGGGCGGAGCTGATGGACAATTCCACCCTACCTCTGCCGGCCAAGTGCCCCATGCGTCCCCAACAAGACTTGTCAAGGGTTATCTGGCAGGAGAGGAGCAACGCCGGCCAACGAGGCGAACGATCAGATCCACTCGACTCCTGAGCCAGGTGAGGAAACTCGCTCAAAGGATCTTTTGAACCAGAGAAGGATTTCCGTCCGCCGGACCTCGGATCTCGTTCCCTGTTTGAAGCAATTCGGATACCTTTGGCCGCTTAGGGGAAAGCATTCTGAATGTTTGGAGCAGTCTGGTCAGGTTCGGTCAAACATTTTGACATCTATTCAGGACAGAGGATGGGCCATGGCATTCTATCTTCGGGAAAAGGACGCCGCCCTCACATCGTCTCGGGAAAATGGTCCCAGTTCTTCTTTTCAATCTTCTGCATCTCCTAGATGCCGAAGATGGCTAGCCAAAACACTTTCGGTAACACATTTTCACATCTTTTTGGGACAGGGGGATGGGATACAATACACCCATTCTTGGAAAAGGACGTCGCCCTCATGTCATCCTGGACCAAAGGTTGCCAGCTCTCCTCTTCAAGCTTTGGTGTTTTCCTAGGCCAGCTACTACACATTAGGCAATGCATTTTCACATCTGTTTGGGATGGAGGATGGTATGTGGCGCACTCTCTTGGGGAAAAGGACGCCGCCCTCATGTCGTCTCGGACAAAGGGTGCCAGCTCTCCTCTTCAAGCTTCCTGTACGAAGAAGCCGAGGAGATTCAGCTGGTACACAGATCCATATCACGACTGGGACCTTGGCAAGGCGGCTTCATGGTAAATGGCAATGGGATCACACAAGAAATTGAAGGACTTCAACGGAGAGTGGGATCATTCCATTCCATTTGCGGGGACCCGCCCGAAGCCAGATCATGCTGGAGGTATTGACCGATCAGCATTTACCGGACAGCAGTTGAAAAAGTCTGCGTGCTTTGTTTCACAATTTTGGATCATCATTTACCATTCGGCAGTTGAAGCGTTTGCATGCTATGCTATGCTACATTGGATCAGCATTCATCACTTAGCAGTTGGAGGGTTTGCATGCTATGCTATGCTACATTGGATTATCATTGACCACTCAGCAGTTGGAGAATCCACATGCTTTGTTATGCCACGTTGGATCATTTTTCATGAATAGTCGCTAGATGTACCTTTCCTTTCTCACATGCGGAGGAAACTATGGATTTGGAGGACTGGGATGTTGCGAGCGGACGAATCACACACAGCACGACAATTGCCCTTGGACTGGTTGTTTCAGCTTCGCAGCCGAGCAATGGAACTGAATCAAGGACCGACACGTTTTCATTCTTGCGTGGTTTGCATCTCCGCGCTCAGCCTCCCGGGCCACAGTGAAAAGGAAACATGGACGGCATGCATACCGGTTTACCAAGAATGTTCACAACATTTGGATGTTACAGCACTTCAAATAACTTCACCCAGTCATTGAATCAGTTGCCTCTCGGCTGGGACTTCGGGATTTCGAAGCCAGCCAGGGTCTAGTTTCACGAATGTTGGAAGGTGTTGAGGAAAGGAACTTTCTGAATTGTGAGGCGGAGTGGGGCGGAGTGGAGTGGAGTAGAGGAAGGATGGAGAGTCTACTATGGAAGAAATCTTTATACTTGCAAGTACATTTCCTTGATCACTTTCTGAATTTTGGAGTGGAGTGGAGGAAGGACGAAGAATCCACAATGGAAAAGATATCTGCGCGCTTGCAGGCACGCTTTCGAGATTACTTTCTGAATTTTGGAATGGGGCGGCGTGGGATGGAGTGGAGCGGAGGGAGGATGGAGGATCTACGATGGAAAAGAGATCTATCGTACTTCCCGGAACACCTCCATGATCACTTTGCCGGACCGGAAATTCCATTCCTCGACAGATGGTACGAGTACTCCGACGGACGCCTTCTGGCCTGGAAATGGTACGAGTACTCCAATGAACACCTCCGGGCCTGGAAGTGGTACGAGTACTTCAACGAACGCCTCCGGGCCTGAAGGTGGTACGAGTACTCCAACGAACGCCTTCGGGCCAGAAGGGAGTACGAGTACTCCAACGAACGCCTTCGGGCCAGCAGATGGTACGAGCATCCCAAGGAACCCCTCGGGGCCGGAAGATGACATGACTGACGATCTTGCAGTTCTTCGTCCCTAGTCGTTTCTAGGGGCCGGGAAAGAGGCATGCTTTCAGTTCAGGGATCTTGTCAACGCCGCCGAATTGGGCTCTGCAACCCTAAAACGGCTCTCCAAGCAACTGCTCTGGACCGCAAGAGGCGTGTTTCCAGTTCACGCGTGATTCCGGTTCACGCGTGACTCTTCTCCCCCGGCCTTTCCTAGGAGGGGGGAAAAAGACATGTTCCCAGCTCACGCGTGAATTCTTCTCCCCCGACCTTTCCTAGGGGCCGGGGGAGAGGCACACTCCTAGATCACGCGTGGAGCCTTCTCCCCCGGCCTTTCCTAGGGGGGAGAAAGAAGCATACCTCCGGTCTGCGTGTCAATTCTTCTCCCCCGGCCTTTCCTAGGGGCCGGGGAAGAGGCGCACTTCCGATTCACGCGTGATTCTTCTCCCCCGGCCTTTCCTAGGGGCCGGGGGAGAGGCATGCTTTCAGTTCACGGCTCTCGCCAACGCGGCAAGAAGCGGTTCGAACACAGGAGGATGAAGCTGCATTCAATTGGTAAAACCTATACCATTATTTTCCCCGAACGCTCCGGTGTCACCTCCGTCTCAAATGTTCACGTCCGATCGGGCTGCTTACTGGAGACACTCGCCATCTCGAGCACGCTCTAATCGGGACATACACCTTCTGTCAGAATGGGTTGTATTTCAGGTTTCTCTGTTTTTAGTGTATGTAATGTCGTGTACAGCGGTCAAAACCAACTTCCGCTCGCTTCGTAGCATCAACCAATCAATCATACTTTTTCCAACACCATCCACTCGTCCCCTGCCGTTTGTCGTTGCGTAGATAGAATACAGAATTCTTCCTTGGGGCCTCTGCCTGGTGCGCTTCAGGCCGTGACGCTTTGCCGGTGACATGTTCAGCGCTGCCGCGTGCCGCGTTCTGTGGACCCGGAACCGCCTCCCGTTGATGTGCTCTGGCCAAACCGACGGCGAGCGCATTGTGACGATGCTGCTTGAGTCACGGGCTGCTGTGGCGGCGCAGGTAGCGTCTTGGCTGACCCCCCCCCCGGGGGGGTCCCCGGCCGTGGCCAGTGGCCAGTGGCGGTGACCGGGATCAGCAGACGCCTTGGCGCGTGGCAATCCCGCCGACGGCGCCACTGCCGCAAGGCGCCGCGGGCAAGCGCAGGGAAGTGCTGGAGGCAGGCGTGCGCGGGCGTCTGGCCCGCCCCGTCACTGCTTCGTGGTGTTTCGCTGCCCAAGGCCGCAAGCGAATCACGCACTGGGCCGGCCTGGCTCTTTTTCCCTCTCCTTCGCCCCAGTTCCTTTCCTCTTCGCTCCCCCTTCGCCCGCCGAGAAGAGACTTGCAGCCCGCGCACCGCCCCGCCGGCACTTAAAGAGACCGCCCGCCCGCAGCGTCCACAGCACTTTGTCGGCCTTTCCGCTCCACTCGTGTCGCCCCGGATTCTACCTGCTGCCGCACCGCAGACGTCTTTGCCTCCTCTGTCTCTCTGTCTCTCTCTCTCTCTTTCCTCGCCCTATCCTCCACGGAAAACAACAACCCTTTTTTAAAGCAGGACCCGCGAACAAGCAGGTTTATGTCAACCATCGAAAATCTCAAGACTTTCGGTGAGTAATACCCAGGTTTTGGCGGGGTGGTTTTCGGGCAGCCCCCCCCTCCGGCGCTCGCACCCCTCGCCGTCGGGCGGAGGAGCATCGTCAGCGAGGCGAACCATGGGCGTCGCCCACGCCACGGCAACGGGCACCGCCCGCTGCGTGGCCTTCGGCCGTGTCGCCGTGCCGCTCGTCGTCGCCCCCCGCTGGCGCTGTGGCAGTTGCCGGCCGCGTGTGCCGCAAATCCCTTTCTTGACCGTCGCGTCCCGGGCCCGGAGTTTGCTGACCGCCGCCAACCGCTGAGAAACAGACCCCTTCGCCGAGGCCGACGAGGACGCTGGCCAGACCAAGAAGTCTCAGAACTACATACACATCCGCATACAACGTACGTGGTTGATTCCTTTCTCCGCCGCCATTGGTCGCTTCGTCGCATGAGGCTCGGCGCCCCTCCCTAGCTTTCCCCGGCCCGGTGTGCGCGGTGGGCGAGGCCGGTGAGGCCTGGCGGGGCTTGTTCCCGGCCCCTCACGACTCCACCGCCATTGTTCGCACGCCTGCCTCTTGGGGATGTCGCCCCTAGTTGGGCGGCATCACGCTGGCCGCACAACATTGCACGACCTTGCAGAGTAAATTGATGAACAAAAAAAAAGATGATGATCTAACAAAGCCATCCCTTTCTCCACAGAGCGCAATGGTCGCAAGACCTTGACAACGGTCCAAGGACTGCCCAAGAAGTTTGACCAGAAGAAGATCCTCAAGGTGATCAAGAAGAAGTTCGCCTGCAATGGCACCATCGTCAACGACTCGGAGATGGGCGAGGTGATCCAGCTTCAGGGCGACCAACGCAAGGATGTCCACGACTTCTTGATCGACAAGAAAGAGGGCCTCGAGCTCGACGACAAGACCATCAAGGTGAGCTTCCATCCACCACGATGCATGCAGTCTCGCGACTTTGCAACTAATGCCTGCCTCGCCGCAACAGGTCCACGGTTTCTAACCGCCGCCGCTTCGTGTCCCCCGCCGCCGGCCATGGGCCTTTTGCCTGGTGCCTGCTCTGCTCCCCCCTCGCGCGAGTCTTCCTACGACTTAAGCTCGTCTGACCGCTCTTAGCCAAACCATCACTTCGACATCGGACATGCTTTCCTCACTCGTAGCCTTGCAATATTCACCAGCATCAGCAGCACTATTGCGATAGGTCATAACAAAAAGGGGCTGGCAAGGATCGACGAAAAGACAGAAAAAAAAAAGTGTACGACTTGTGGCGGCGGCGGGAGAGGGAAGAAACGGCCCATGAAGACCGTCTACACTGTTTTCCATTCAGATCACGAACTTAGCCACGACACTCCCATCCTCGCGACTTGGAGGAAACGATTTGTCTCTCTTTTTTTTTTTCTCCCGCCTTCCCCACTTGTGTTTTTGTTCTTTCTTGCGACGACCAATTGCACTCTTTAGAACTTTTTTTTTCTCCCCCCAGCCAAATTCTTTTCTTCTCTTTCCTCTTTCATCCCTGACGAGACAGCATGCTTAGCCGAAAGGAGAGACCTGCGGCGTAGCCAGCAGCAGGCTAGAGAGGCGGCAAATCGAACGAAGTCAATCGGCATACATCGCCTCGACTGCGTAGCAAGGGCTCATTCGGCTTTCTTGTTCCCCCTCGTCTCTTTTAACGTCTTCTTATTCTGCTGGTTTTAAGCTTTTTGCCTGCTAGTAATTACCCGCTCGCGCCCTTTACTGCTGTTTTTTTTTTTCTTTTTCCTCCTCCTTATGACTGCTTTTTTCTTTAGGTATTTGCGTCCTGCTGCATTTGTCCGCCGTCCTCTCCTGTTGTTCTCTTTTGAGGGAGAGCAGATACGCGCACCGGCACTTTGAACTGGGTCATGGGGCCGCGTGGACGGCGGCGGTGGCGGCGGCTACGTGCTCATGGAGGCTTAGAAATGAGAATGCGGTTACGACTTGATAAATACCGACCATCGGTCGAGGTGATTTTGAAACGCTATGACTATAATAATACAAATGTCAAGATGTCAAGCTCCCTTCCCATGCCCCACGACCTGCCCGCTCCCCGCCTCCTCTTCCCCCGTGCTCCCCTCCATCATGCCCTTCTGCAACCTCTCCCTCTCCTTCCTGCGCTCCTCCCGCCACGCCCGCGTCCACCGAATGTCCTTCAGCGGCGTCTCGCTCGCGAACCCCCAGACGCGCCAGCCGTCGAGCCCCTCGCCGACGACTTCCTCCTTGCCGCCCCACATGCGCTTCTGCAGCACGAGGTACTCGACGGCGTCGTGCTCGAAGGGCTGCTGCCGCTCGCCTTCCCCTTCCTCGGGGCCTTTCCCCCCCTGTTGTTGTTGCTGTTGTTGCTGTTGCTGTTGCGGCTGTCGCCGCCGGCCGGCGGCCGCCACCCCCACACCCGGCTCCGGCCGCACGGCGCGCCTCGTCAGCGCCTGGCGCGAGCGCAGCAGGACGACGGCCTGCATGAGGAACGAGCGCGGGGGCGCGAAGGCGTCGGGCAGCGGGGCGGCGACGACGGAGACGAGGCGCGGCCGGCGGGCGTGGCGGAGCAGGCGCCAGGTGTAGGCGGTGCGGGGGGGCCGGGCGGCGAGGCGGGCGCGGAGAGAGGAGTGCAGGCCGGCGCAAGTGAGGCGGTGAAGATGGGCGTCGTCGGCTCTGTAGGTTGGTTTTTGGGGGGAAGGGGGTTGTGGTTAGCGAGGGTGTTGGTTTGATCGGTTTTTGGGGAAAGAGGTCGGGGGGAAGAGGCTGTGTGAACCAGAAGGGGAGGGAGGGTAGGGACAGGGCGTGCGGGTGGTTTGTGGGAGAAAAGAAGGGGAAGCTGGGGAAAGGGGGGAGGAAGGAAAGGAGGGGAAAGGGGGAATTGAGAGAGGCGCAGGAGGGAAGGGGGAGGGGATGAAATGGCTATGCGTACGCGGCGAAGGCTTTGTACATCTCCTCGTGCATCTTGCACGCGAGGTCGACGCGGCGGTAGGTGATGACGCGCTTGGCGCGGGCACGCCAGCCGCGCGCGAACTTGTACATGAAGAGCGAGGCGAGGTTGCGGGTTGAGACGATGACTTGATTCGCGAGGATGGCAAGGCGGTCGAGGGGCTGCCGCGGGGGGAAGAGCGAGGGTGCGGCAGGGCCGGTCGGCGGGATGAAGTGCTCTACAGCAACGCACCATGGTGGGTTAGGAATACTGCATTCCGGAGAGGTAGAAATGCTGCTTCTGTTTGAGTTCCATTTCTCCAGGCCATTGTTCGCGGTCAGGCGCAGCAACCAAGTCGCAGTCTGCCTTAAAAGAAGAGAAGCCAGCTTCGCACACCCTGTCTCCCTCCAATGGGACAGCACTTACGGGGAATCAGCCCAATGTCATTCGGTATGTTCTCCCTCCCCTTCATGCCTTCCTGCATCTCCAGCGACCGGCTCCGCTGCTGCTCCATGTGTCGCCGCACCTGCGCCGCCATCGCCGACCGTATCCCCGCCGGCGCCTTCGCTGCGCCGCGCGCCGCGCTCGTAGAGAACGCTCGCGCGCCCCTCTCATTACTACCGACCCGAAGCGACACGATGCATCCTGTTCGGGCTAGCTGTTGCCGCAACCGTCGTGATGAAGGTTCGAGTAGGGGGAATGAATGGCGGATCGTGGTCCCGGCAGCGCGGCGGAGCGAAAGGAGACATGTTGGTAGAAGCATCGTAGAGGATTAAAGGCGTCAAAACGCCGGAGGAATCGGTCGGGGCGCAATTGGTAGTGTGGTCACGTTGGACGCGGACGGGCTGTAGAAGAGGGGCGGATTTGTGAGATTTTGAAGTGAGTTGTTTTTGGAAGAAGGTATGGTAGCGAGCGAGAGCGTATAGTATCTATCAACCCCTGAGCCAATACAGTAACGTAAGCGAGCTTGGGCGCTCTAATCACAATCTGACAAAACGGCTTTCTGGGATTGGCTAGAGAACCCAGAATCATGCGGCTACACGCAAGGTTCACAAGTTGGCACCTTTTGCAATCCTGATAGAGCACAAAACCGTTTTTTTTACCTTTTACATGCCTGTTCCCAGGCAACCAACTTCTAATCAAGTCAAATTGCAACCGGATAGCCAACATTGTTGCTTTCTTGTTCTTGCCAAGGTCTAATGAACAGGGAGCCATCGAGCCCCCAACTTAGTAGAGATACGAACGTGATGTACATAGTAAAGGGTAGGTTTAGGAGAACCAAAATACGCGTTCCGCATGCTTCGTCAAATCTACTCCTCAAGCTCCAAGCCTCCGCAAATTGGTGATTGTTCTAATTGTAGCGCAATCGTCAAGACTTACTAAGGCAAGATATCAAAAACGGAAACTTTATCTACATGATAGTCGAATTTAGAGTTCGATGATCACAGTTCGAGAAGTAGCATCGTCATCTATGTCTACTCACTCAAATGCAGATCCGGCTTGAAAATCTTATTAACTTACAGACTCCAATCATTTTCCCTTCGACCACATGCATTCGTAGCCATGAGCACTCCCAGTAGCTTGGATACCATCCTGCTAGCTCCTGGTCCAACAAAACGAGATCGACCCCTGGTCCATATCGACCGATCATAGAAATGTGTTCTTTCATTAGAAATTGGCTTGCAGGAACCGTCCTCAAACTTAACTTTTTTTTTTTTGGGCCATGGCTTTGTTAAGCTCTTCTTCGATTAAAAGTGAGCCGTTCAGTTTTTCACGCGTGGCATCATCTGGGCCTGGTTTGCCAACTCCTGACAGGGGTCCTACAAGTGTATTCATGCAGCTCCAGATAGCACCATCTTTCCAATGTCAGTGGACTTGGCCTACTCATTCCAAATCTCCACTGGAATTTGTCAAGTCGCGATCGATTGCCAAGACTGCTGGATCCTTCAGAGATATGGCCCTAAGTAAGTATCAAGCCAACGGTGTGCGAAGATTTTTATCATCGTGAAGATGTAGCAATTTATCCAAGGCTTAGTGCAGTAGTCGGTCTCGGCTAGGATGATGAACTTAGAAAGAATGGCAAAGATAGACGAGGGCAGCTCTACGTAGAGGATACAAATTCAAGACCCTAAGAATCACTTAATTCATAAACGTGGCATTTCTATGTCAACTATAGAGACAATTTCTTACTAGCTTGACATCGGCCAACATACCCATCGAACTTTTTGCTCAGTCGCATACAATTTCCTTACTAGCTTGACGTCGGCCAACGTACTCATCGAACTTTTTGCTCAATCGCATAACGTAAAGCTAAAGCTCCGCACACATCTCAATGCCGGCAGCCACAGGCAAATCGGCCGAGTAACAACCACCGTAAACTCGGCGACCCCATTCTTTTTCTTCTCCTTGACTGTGAGGGTTGCGGGACAGCCAAAATCTAATGTGAATGGTGAACGTAAATTTTTATTTCGTCTTTTCCTTTTTTGGAGTTGCTAGGCCTAGCTTCTATCGTTGTGCCTAGCGTAATCAGCTAGATGCTTGGTTGTCTGTTCGGCATTGCCCTTTCGCCGGCAGAGTTTATTTTTTTGAGGGGACAGTGCTAAGAGCGAAGAGGACGGTTCTGAGAGTGAAGAGGATAGTTCTGAGAGTGAAGAGGACAGATCCTGCTCGGAGACATCAAACTCTAGATTATCCGGTAGCATGTCGATAACGGAGCAGATTCGTTCGAAGTGCTCGGGAAGCCACAAGTCGTAAACATTCTTGACAAAGTTGTAGGCTTTCCACCTTTGATCTCCTTCCGCGGATGGCACGAAACTAAACGCCGAGATCAAACATCGGTAAAACTTGACATCGTTTCCGTTAATAACAGCGTAGTGGCCGTAGATTCTAACTTCACAATCATTGTGGGATATTGAAAAGCCATTAATCTCCCGATGTAGTTCGCTCTCTCGGCCAACTAGCTTAAAAAGTGAGTGTAGACCGCGTAGGACGATAGACTGAGCGTAAGCATTCTGTCGATCAGCTACCTCAAGTCCGTCGTGTCCACACTTCACCCCACTAGTGAGAAATGGAAAATACATCTGAGAAGTGGCCGTATAGAAGGTGCGTTCATTCATGAGGTTGCCGAGCAAAGGATCAAGCTTCCGTAACCGCTCTGGATCGAAAGCATATCTGTCGAATCCAAGTCCAAAATCTGGCTGTGGTCGAGGTCCGAAACGAGAATTGGCGAAAGGAACAGAATTGGTCCAGCACGCATTGGTAGTCTCTCGAAGAACGGCGAGGTGTTTAGCTCCCTTGTCAGCTAGTATCTCGGCTGATGGAACGATGAACTGTGAAATATCGCGGACCACCCTTGTCTCGTTCTCGCCCTCGATCCTTGAACATGTCTTCTTGAACAGTGCATCGTCGGAGAAAAGAGTATGTTGAGGTGCTGGCTGTGGTTCTTTTAGGAGACGCTGGCAAAGTCTTTCGCTTTCCGCTGTAATACCGAGCTCGTGATCGTGCATAAAGCTGCCACTGTCTTTCATTTGACGTAGAATTAGTGGATTCTTGTACGCGCCATGCTTCTGCGTTCGCGATGTGCTGCTCTCGGTTTCTTCCTGCGTTGCTTGCGAGCGTTCGTTGTTGTATGGCGAGGCTGCACTGTTCAGAGATTGTTTTCTCTTACCCTCCTCATTGATAAGCTCTCGAAGACGATCCGTGTCTGGTTCTTCGCTTGGCCAGGTTCCGGTCTTCCTCCAGCAGTCAATGTAATCATTCTTAACTATGGCCAGAATGGCGTCGCGTATAGCTTCGTCTTCTTGCGAAATGGGGCGGAGTGAAGCTTCGCCTTCTCGGGGTTGTTTTGATGTCTTAGTCTGCCGAATGCACTCCAGTGTTGTCTGCGTAGGATCGAGACCCTGGAGGCGCCGGCTTCTGCGTTTTTGTTGCGGTGGATTCTCAGCCGGTGTGATACGCGAACCTCGGCGCAATGTGGCGGCTTTGCTAATGCCTCCTCGATGTGGTTTTGCTTTGAAAGTCAGAGTAATTACGGTATGGAGTTGCGACGACGTACCTTTCTTTGTCTGGGCTGGCTTAGGTCGTTCCCTAGCCATGTCAATTGAAATCGCCTGAGGCCTTTATATGCGCTGCTGCTGGGTTTGAAAGTGATTAGGTAGTCAAGCTAAGGGAACGCTCCCAAACTTTGTGGAATAAAGCAGGGTTGTTTGTAGGACTGCAGAAAGAGCACGGATTATACAGAGGAATGTCGACGAACAAAGGGATGAGCATAAGCACGGTTGACAGACCCCGTATGTGCTGTTATTAGAAGAAGCTATGGTAACTGACAGAATACAATACTATAAGCGGGCCCAGGCGCTCTGTGGCTATAGTGCCTAGACTCGCCTATGTTACTGTATTGGTTCAGCTACCATAGCTACTTCCTTTAACAGCACACTTAAAAATCTCACAGTCCTGAACCAATGACATTGTCAAGAGCCGGCCCCGGACACATCTCAATACATCCTTTCGCTGAACTTCAATGAACCCTCAAATTGGCAAAAAAAAAATCGTCCATTGCCTTTTCATCGGCCAGGAAAGTTGCGTCCCGTTAACGAACACTTGCCAAACAGGAGGAAAGTCTTATTACCGGGTTGAAAAGAAGGTTGTATCCAAGCCTTACAGGAGCACCCGTCTCTAGAGCCGGCAGAATGCCAGCAACATTCCCAGCGGAAAGGCAAGTCGTCCTCTGTTTTCGCATTGATAGAGCTAACGCCGTTCAGCACTCTCAAGTCCCGCCGGTCGCCTTATAGCCACCCTAACAGAAAGAGAAAGCGATAGCAAGAATTCGCAGACGAATAGCATCGAACCGGGAAGAAATCACGGCCACCCGCGGACTAAGGAGACGGAGTATGCTCGAGCCAAACACCACATAAGGCTAAACGGATTGACCGCAGGAGGAGAGAACTTTCTGGTAGTATTGAGGAATCTGAAGCCATGAGTCTTCCACTTCTTAGAAGCGAGTCATCATCTGGCCTTCGTCGCACCACGTCGGAGTCCAGTTCTGTAGCGACTAATTCTCTGGAGGTATAAAACCCTGCTTGCTTTGAAGGGCAGCTTCTTGGAGAAGGAGGAGAAGGAGGAGGGCGACGAGAAACGTATCCGAGAGCACAGCGAGACCGTTAGCTAAGATCTGCTGAAAACAGGGCAGACAGTACTCCAAGATTACTTTTTTGCGATGATCAGTTCAAAGCGATCTGCCGGATACTAGGAGCTAGGAATAACCCTACGGTTTTTCGCCATATCACGTCTTAGATTGTCCTATCGGCAGAAAGCCTCGTACTTTGTAGCGACCACCATCTTGACATTCTGATCGAGCTCGGCAACGGAACCTGGATCGACTTTGAGCCCTTCGTTGGACCTCCCCAAGCACAACAACTTGGTTAGTAATCTGCCCGCTGAAGAGCTCTTCGTCTATATGGCCACCTACTTTGCGTACTTGCCACCCCTCACCTACGAAGTCGAATAAGCCGCTGCAGTGCTTGACATTGCTTGCTGACAGAACGGTCACGGTATAACACTTGCTAACAGAGGAGTGGTCAAATTGCATAGGACAGTCGGGCACAAGAAGTAGTTGACCACGAGATCTTTGCATTCTCAGTTTCCCACGATGACCGTACAGTCAGGATCTATGGTCATTACCCTGTGATCAAAGAGGAGACTAGTTGCCACCGCCACCTTGTCCCCAATTTCTCTTTCGTCGAGCCTGGGGCCAGAGAGTGATTGACGGTGTACACGTTCATCAAAGAGCCTGTATAATCTGTAGGTCCACAAGCACTTCGAACAAGTCTGCCAGCTCATCGAGGCGCTCCCTAACTCGAGGGACCAGCCGCTCTTTGAGGACACAGAGCTGTCCAAGTTATTTGCAGGTCAGCATTTCTCTCAAACGGACGCTAACTCAATCTCTGCGCCAGGAGAAAGCAGTCAGGCAAGCCGTCCCGAATCTCGAGATGTTGCTCCGGTCGCGACTTACTCTCAACCTTCAAAGACACCTCGGCGTACAAAGCCTTAGCGACGATGAAACGTGGGGGCACAGACCATATTAATTTGCGACGCCAACGAGATCCATATATTGGCGACGGATGCTGATGCGGCGTTGAAGGCTTCGCGCCATGATCTCTAGGGCTTCTCTGCGGGTGATGCTGCTCTCTCAAGGACTGGGCTCTGTGCTCGTGTGAGGAGCTGCGAAGATATGGCGGCGCGTCGGCTGAAGTGGACATGTCTGCACACAATTTCTGTTGGTGGGATCAGTGTATTTGATATCGTTGTTTGGATGGGTTGAAGTCAGGCTTCAAAGGCAATAGGGCAAACCTATTGAGACGCTGGAAAGGCCCAAAGCGACTTGTAGTATGTTTCCCTTAATAAGATGGTTGCGTTGTTCGCAAGCAAACTCCTCGATAAATGTTATTTAGGGGATGGTAGGATGGATGTGGGGTCCACTGACTTTCCCATCTTCCCCGCGAGCAATCTATATTCCGAATATTAGAATATGCCTCTCAATTGCATTCCCCGTTTAGTAGGGCAAACATGTCAAGCATGTCAAGCAATATTCAAGACTACTTAAAATAACTCCACAATTATTTGGGGGCCGTTGCGCAAATAGTTAGCCTAGAAAGTGGCAAAGATCATAAACCAACTAAAGGAGCAGCAACTTATCTCCACTTGTTTTGCAAGCTGGCGTGCTCTCGACACTAAATGTCACACAATATAGGCACTTGAGGCCGCATACAGAAGGTTGACAATTGTGTTGTATTGGAAATGGAGTGTGTGAGCTTCGGTGTCTACATTGGAGGGCGCTCTGAGTTCGCTTGTCTCGCGCGCGATGAGGTGAAAAGGGAACATCATGTAAGAAGGGTTGATGAAGAGCTCGCAGGGATGCTTATCTGGCGTAAGGCGTCGAAGCTGCTATGATTCTGACAAAGAAATTTATGTAAGTGCAAACAATTTCAATAGAGTCCTCTGCAAGCACGAAACATCCGAGAGTTAGACCCAATCCATTGCATCTACGATGCTTCTCGTCGCATAGAACTGCGATTTGTGGTCTCTACAGCCATCAACACTCAGTTGTTGCGTAAACACCATTAAAGACAGTACGTACTCCTATTTGAAGGATCGACGCTGTCAGTCTAATCATAAATACAGGCCTCGGAAACGCTGGTCCGTTCCGTAACACACCCCAAGCGCTCGTATCCACGGCCCGTATAATCTGCACACAGAGCCCAGGGGTTTGGGGGAAAGGGGGGGGGGGGGGGGGAAGGGAAGTCAGCGTTTAAAGCAAAACCCTGATCGGAGAATGTATATTCTCTCGAATTGCAGGTGCAGAAAAAGAACTCAACAAAGCATTCGACACAGCTACAATAGAAGCTGCTTCAGCCTAGGGCGATCTAGTAGATATCGCGCTATTCTAGGCTCCACAGCTTGACAACACTACGGTCGGAAGAATGAGAGTTGCAGCGCGTCACATCGGGATCAAGCTTGCCGGGTCAACATGTCGCGAGAGCTTAGCAGCTGGAAAGGAAGTGGTGTGCTGATGAATGAATAACACGGTGGTGGTTGCAGCCGGAGTTGTTCGCTAATGCTGGGGACGGGATCATCATGAGGGCATCTTTTCCTAATTGTGACGGGCAAGCGTCACGAATGGCGACACCGAACTAACTGCGCGACATGCTGAGCCGCCTATTCCATGAGGAAACTGGGAAACTATTTCCTTCTACGTTAATTTGTCCTTGCCGTATTCCAGCAGGCGTGCCTCCTCTAATACTGGCCAACAGGTGCACTCCGCCCTTAGGTCTTCGTGAAATCGACATCAACGGGCGAACCTAAGCCAGCATCACAACACCAAAAAGAGTAACCCGGGGCGGAAAGGAATGGAGGACTGCACGGAAGTACGGGGCGAGTCGACCCGGCCGATGCATGATTGGGGATATCGGCCGAGCTCAGCTATGTAGATTGTGGGCCCGGTCCACCTATTTCACCAGGGAGCGTAAGCGTAGGGTGGGCTTCGCGAGGGCAAAAACGACGTCGTCGATGGCAACTGGCTGGATCACGCCCATGTAGTCCAACAGATCGCAGTGTGTCGAGACGAACCTAGGGGCAGGAAGCACGCGCGTCCGGCACTGCATAGGAGCAATGCTACGCATCTGTCCTTTGCATAGAAACTTTGGATAATTATTGGGGAAGCAGCGGGAAGAGCGCTGCGTCGCAGCAACGGCGTAGGGCCCACTGTGCTCGTCAGTGTTTCCGGGCCCTCGTTTCCGAACCCCTGGCGCGGAGTTGGAACAAACCACCCCTTCAAAGTCAAGAATGCCGTAGCGTATCAGCCTTTTGACTGTCAAGTGGCTGGAGCATGTTTCAATTGGATATTATGGCTAGTTTTGCTGATTTAATATAGTCTCCAAGAGCCTCTAACACCAGTGAAATGCCACCTCCCTTTGTTATTCCGAATATGTCTGCATTGGGAACTAGTTGACCAATAGTATGGTATAGCTTGCCTCAAGTACGCTGCATAGATGACTGATAGAACTCTCTCTCCATCGATTCCTGTCTCGTCGCAGCGTGCGCGGCCGAAGCGAGGTTTAGCGGTGGTGATTTATGGGTCAAGGCCGCGTTCCATGGTTCACCGGCCCTCAGCACCACTCGATGTGCTCTTGTCGGATGACGTGCGTCGATTTTCCGGCCCAGCTGTGGCCCATAGAATTCGCCCCACGCATCTAGACCGTGTGGAATCCATGCCATCTGGGTTTTCGTCTCAAATACTCGACACACTGACACTGGCCGCCATGCGTGCGATGGCCGGTGGCCCCGTCTTTGTGGTTCATCCCGACCGGCGGCGCGCCCTCGTACGGAAGCCCCGAGATGCGGAGCAGGGCCTCCTTCCGGGTCGTTTCCTGCGGCGCCGTCATGGTATCCTCGTAAGCCCTGCGTGCCGCCATAAGGTCAATACCCCAGGTTGACTTGTTGAGATCTGAAAGCGTGGCTAGCGTTCTGTTGGCCTTCTCCTTTAGGCTGGCCACGTGTGCCGCGAATGAATTTCTGGAGTGCAAAGACAGACGCATACCGTCGCGTCCACGTCGTGTGCTCCTTCCCAACCTCCCGCAACCGATTCAAATTGTATGTCATATCGTCCAAGGTCTGGTCCAACGGCTAGATCGGGGAGGTCGGCTTTCTAGACTGTACAGAAGTGCCGAGCGGTCGGCAGAGTATAGCAAATGCATGTAATTCGGCGTTGCACAGCGCCGGCTCCGACTCTCCCCCGCCTACAGATAGTTCGTAGACGGGGTTTTACGCTTCCATCTAGACCTCGCAATACAAGTTGTTCGGTAAATATCCTCGCTGCATACTCCACAATGCTCGACGTAGCTTCCTGTGCGGATCTCGCACTTCAAGAACACCAGATGGAGCTGTCACGCCATCTCAAGGGAGTAAGTCAGAAGCTGCAAGACACCTTGCGAAACACGAATTGATGACTACAGGGTCAGTCGCAAGAATCTTGAAAATGTTGTAGCAGTGCTTGGAAATTCCGCGGCTGGAAATGCTACAACCATAGGCCAAACGATCTACAGAACATGTAGATAGACCACCCTTTTTGTATCATGTGAAAAGCCGACGAAGAATTTAGTGAGGTGGGATCGAGATGTCTGCAATGGAGGACTTCGAGAAGCGAGGCATCAATACTTATGATCGAGTGTTCAAGGAGCTCAAAAGTGCTTGGAAGGCCCCATCGTTTTGTGCTCCAAAACGAAAGGTCTTTATCTCTGGTTGGTATCTGATCCGTTCTTTTTTTCACCTTTGTTCTTTGCTTGACAACAACTATTACAGATGAATTCTCGCCCGTTGCTCCAGGAGCTGTCTTCATAGTTTCTCCTAAAGAAGGATTCGAGCAAATTTGGAGGCAGGCCAACTACGACCAGTTTGATACGATCTGCTCATTTTTCGAGAGCACTAAAGCGGTTGTGCTTGCGAATAAGCTGTAAGCATAGCGGCTGTCGAATTTTGCTTTATTGGTTTTTGACCAGTAGAAAGGAATGCGCACGACCGGTCTGAAGAAGTCTTCACTCGGATCGCAGAGAGCACAGCGAGTGATGTCTTTGACCTAGGAATGAGTACTCGCAAGTATTAATATCCGCCAAAGCTAACGAACTTTAGCATTTCTTTTATCCCTGCATCTGGTCTGCATGGGGATAATTTGGACGATCAATCATTCAATCTGCCATGGTACGCCGACTTGCGTAGGGAAGATAGTTCGATCAGATTGACTGGGGTAACATTCTTGAATGTCATTGATGAAATTCTTGCCTGATATCAGCACATGTACACCATCCCGCAACGATTTTCGAGTAGCAATAGTTTCGGCTTATTTCTGCCGGGCTCAGATGATTGTCACTAGTTGTTTCATCGCATCGTTCGGCAGTGAAAAGGTTTGTAGTTCCGCTCTAGAGCGACCACGTAGTAAGAGTTCTCCCGGTGTCATACTACAAGTTCTTCGTAGCTCCTCGCTGTGATCAGTTCATGCCGGCGGCGCAATCTCCTATCTGTCGCCGGTATACCGGAAGACGTTCGAGACAATGAAGTCATGCTGACTGCTGCTTTAGCAGGACAGAGGTATTGGAGAACGTCAATCGCCCAATTTTGTTGCTCTTACTTTTCTCAGATTCCCTCGAAAGGCCTTCCTGGATGGCCGAGCGTGCTGGCCTAACCGAAGGCACTCGCGCCGCGCAGCCTTGCCAACTCAAAATCCGCGTTTCTGCGGGAATCGGACCTCCGCCTCCGTGCCTGCCACTCTTCATAGACCGCTCATGCGAATGCGTACCGTACAGATGGGTTGGCGCTCCCCCCCCCTCTAATCCGTCAACCGCGCTTGATAACTACAACTCTCAAAGGGTTGACCCGAGACTGAGACTGTCCTTGCGGGGTCCTGGGAGGTCTTGCCGAGCCTAATCGCTTGGCGGAAGGCGGCGCTGTTGTTCCGAGCAACGCACGTGACCAAACAAAGTCGCGTCTTGTGTCAATGGCTAGCGCTTATAGACACGGCGCATCTTTTTTGGTTGTCACACACTCGTTGTCTCACACGACATCCTTAGACGTCTTATCTTTGCTGCGGCTACTATGGACGAGATTTCAAAGTTACAGCGTTTGCTTGAAGAGTCTGAGAGGCGACGCGAAGAGGCCGAGAGCCGGGCGTTGGAAGACCGACGCCGACGTGAAGAGGCCGAGAGCCGGGCGTTGGAAGACCGAAGCCGGGCGTTGGAAGACCGACGCCGACGTGAAGAGGCCGAAGAGCTTTCGAAAGCGTCGCAGCCGCGGACCCTTCAGCATTATCTCGACGCCTGTCACTCACTCAATCTTGCTATTCAAGTAGTAACAGACCCTTCCTTGACCACACAAGGTGACACTACAAACCCGACCGGCCGAATTTTCCCTCGACGAATCATCCCGTGGGACGACTTTCCAACGAAGCAAGAGAAGATCTGGGATCAACTCTCGATCGGCGACTTATTCTCCTCCCAGGCCGCCTTTCCATCCCAACATCAGTTAGATTACGTGAACTCTTTGCTCCAACCAATTAGTAGTGAGCTTGGGCTCCGGGACTTTGAGCGCGATGTCGTCGAAAACGCGGTTCGGAAGCTGGTTGAACAAGCATACAACGATCTGCTACTACGAAGCAGTCTCGGCCTCCAGGGAATCGTGTCGTTCGAGAGCCATACCAATCTCGGAAATGTCGACGACCCCATCTCTGAGTCCATGGAGCAAATGTCTATTGGCGAAACTGGCTCTGGGGCCACGGTGTCAGTCCAGAGGCGATCGGGTCCCAAGGCCCATCACAAGGCGAAGGGAAAGGGTAATCGGGCGGATCAGTTTTGTGTATATAGGACTTCCGACGGCCGAAATGTTCCCGTACTTGCAATCGAGTACAAGGCGCCGCACAAGTTGACTATCGACGAGGTTATCACAGGTCTGGAGTCCGAGATCCAGCCGGAACGCGACGTAATCAACAAAGACGGCGAAGGGTTCGCGTTCGCGGCGAAAGCGCTCACCGCCGCCGTCGTCACCCAGCTTTTCTCCTATATGATCGGTAAGAGTATTCAATACGGTTACGTTTGCACGGGAGAAGCTTTCGTCTTCCTCCATATCCCGGACAATCCCACGATTGTCTACTACTACGTATGTGTACCGAACCTGGACGTCCTAGACGACGACGAGACAAGGCTCCATCGCACCGCTGCTGCGCAGGTTTTCGCCTTTGTCCTCCAGGCCCTCCGCGCTGCGCCGCCGCCGATGTCGTGGCACGACGAGGCCAAAAGCCTCGACACTTGGGTCGTGGAATTCGACGACGTGCTGAGCAAAATCCCCGCGACGGTGCGTAAGGAAGCTCGCTCCACTCCGTATAAAGCACAGCGTTGGCAGGGCTTCAAGCGTTCTCCGATTCGGACCCGTTCTTACTGCCAGCAACTGCTCGGTAATGTTAAGCACCGTGGCGACGACGACGACGAAGAAGGCCCTCCTTCTCCCACTCCGGGGCGATCTACCCGCTCCGGTAAGAAAGCGGTGACGTCGTCAACCGCGACAGGCTCCGACCAGAAACGAGGACAACGCAGCGGAGGAAATCGGCGACAGGGCCAAACCACACAGCAGACAATACATAGCCGGCCATTTTGCACCCAGAAATGCATCCTGGGGTTAGCATATGGAGGGCCAATGGATACGAACTGCCCTAATTTCGACGATCACGGCCAGAGGCACATCGACCGACTGGAGTTCCTCCGCCTCATCCGTACCCAGCTTGCTACAGACCGTGGCCGTGACGCGGATTGCATGCCGCTCTATCTGTCCGGGTCGCTCGGGTCGCTCTTCAAGGTGCGCCTATCCTCCCACGGCTATGTGCTCGTCGCCAAGGGCATGGAGAGGTTCTACCTTGGGCGCCTGCGACATGAGAATGAGCTCTACGATCGACTTCGGGCTCTCCAGGGGAAGCACGTCCCTGTATGTCTCGGCAGGGTGGATCTGATCCTGCCGTACTACTATGACGGTGGCGTATTCGAGCACTTCATGTTTCTCAGTTGGGCCGGCCGGCCGGTGTTCAAGTGCATCAACCAGCTCAGCCAGCCAGGCGTCGTCGATGCTGTCACCACCGCTTTCAAGGAGCTACATACGCTGGGCGTCCTCCACTGCGACGCAGAGCCACGCAACATACTGTACGATGCAGACAGGAGCAATCTCATGGTTGTGGATTTCGAACGGGCGAAGTTCTACGATCGCCAACCCCTCGGGTCGATCAGCCCGAACGGCCAAAAGCGGAGGGGGAAGCGCGGCATGCTGCAGAAGCAAGAGAAAGATGACATGTCGCAGAAGCAAGAGAAAGACGACTTCGCGCAGGAGTTGCAGTTCGCCGTGGACAGCGTTTCAAGGTGCTTTGGACGTGGCTCATGCCCGGATAAGGCTCGGTAGGGCAAGGTGTGGAGCTTGTAAGATGGCACGGGCGTCAACGTCAGCGATCCGGCTGGGTGCGAGATGCCGTGGCTAGTCTGGGATTCGGACTATCTTTCAATTACGTCATGTCAACCAGACACAACTACAAACAGACCACTTCTAGCTCAACGTGTCCAGCGTGAGGACGGGGAGAAATGGTGATGACAGATGTGAATGTGATGCGAGAGAAACGGCGGGGCACATGCTGGCCGACGGCCCTCTCGTTGAAAAAGCGAGGGCCACGTGTGGGTGTTGATGTTGATGAAATGACCGAGTTCGGGCAAGCGCGCGCGGCGGCCTGGTGCCAAGGCCCGAGGGCAGCCGCGCGGCCCAGGCCCGGGCTGCCGGCGGCGCCCCACCGCCCGAGCCGACCCAAGCGCGCGCGAAAAACAACCAAATTTCGCCGACGTTCGACGATCCCGGAAGGGGCGCCTGCCTGAACCAGAATCCCGGGTCCTGCTGCCGCCCGCGCGCGCCTTGGCCCGCCGCGAGCCGAGATCGGCCCACGCGAAGAGAATACAACCAGATCATGCCGACGTGCGACGATCCCGAGCGTCGCCTGCCCGAACCAGAAGCCTGCAGCGTGCCGCCCTGCGCGCGCCGCCCTTTGGCCGCGCCGTTCCTGAGGCCCGCGCGCGCCACGAAAACAACCAGCAGCCGCCGACGTTCGACGATTGCGGCCCGCCCTGCCGGATCCGGCGGCCCGCCCTACCCCTGCGCCGCACGCGTGATGTCGGATGCGCCTGCGGTGGAACTTGGACTTGCATGGCTGCCGTGGCACAGCTGGGCGAGCGTCGTGCCTGCGGTGTGGCTTGGCCGGGGGGCGCGTAGGGCTGAACGCCGCTCGGGCCAGATGAAGCCACCGCCACTTTTGCTTCCACCACGCACGACAGCCTTCAACGCTTCGTGTCTTCTACGAAAGCGTCCCAGGGACTCGCGGCGTGCACGGCAGGCTAGGCGCAATACGCTTATCTCTAATGGCGCCTTCGGATTTGACAACGTCAATACCGTGCGTAATTGTAGTCGGCCAACAATCGTCGCGGTGTCTGAGTGCTGCGGACCTCAGCTCTAGTGTTTCAGTTCTTCCGTTATCGCCGTGTTTCCAATTCCTTTGATATCGGGTCTTGAGAACAAAAAAAAAAAAAAACGCTCAAAGAATGCTTCAAGGCTTTGTGTCTAGTCTAAGCGGTTTTACGCGGCAAAGTTTGCGACGACTTAGTCCTCAAAATTGGCAAATATATAGGCCAGCGCTCACACATTGTATAGTCATTCAAATAGCTAATTTCGATCGTGGTATTCAAAAACGTTGGAGATGATGCTCGGATATGGCGGATATATTTTGCTCTGTCGAGATGTATATATTCTGCGAAACTCGCATCGTGGTTGGAGAACGCCAGAGCTCCCAGCTATCCTAAGAGGGAAAGAGCGGTCTGTCCCTGCCTCCACACTTTTACCTCACCCCTTGGCGACGACTCTCGCGACGAGGCTCACACTTGCTTGCTATATCGCCCCAGCGGACCTTTGCCTGATCGCTCGTGTTTGCCCCAAAACTGCACATTTGGGATCCAAGTGACGATCTCGCATTCAACCGGCCTGTCCACGCGTTCGTGAAGGCGCAAACACAAGAACCTGCTGAAATCTAAGTGGCTTGTCCGTTTACCCTAAGCACTAGTCTTCAGCGGGCTTCTGGCGCCTTAGATTGAGCTAACAGCGGTGACGCTCCAGTTGCATAGCACCGGTCCCAAAGCTTCGGTACCGACCGTTAGATCTCGACCTCAGCCGTAGATCCAGCTTGACTCTGCCTTTGTCTCCGAGCAACCGTAACCAGGCAACGCCTGCAGAGCCTGTCTAACCGTCGCCAGACAACGCTGTCCGCATGGCCTATCTAAAACCATAAGAATCTCGCCGACCCGCTCGCATCCCTTCTTCTTATACTCCACCTTCTTATACTCCACGGATCTTTTTTTCCCTGAGCCAGACAAGCCTTCATCACTTTCGATCCTTGCCTGCTCTTTGCGATCGGCGAAAGCTTCTTGCTCCTTGAGCACTCTTAGACCACTTCGCTGCCGTCACAAAGTCGGCGTCATCGCCCGCATCTTCAAGTCACTTTCTTCGCATCGCTCGGAAATCGCAACCTCGCGCTCAGTTCTTCAAGATGTCGATGTCTGTCGCTTCTGGCTACAGCTACGGCTCCTGGGGCCCTCCTCCGCAGGGAATCGACCCCAACGTCGTGCATGGGGCCTGCGATGTTCTCGCCAACAGGAAGAACGAATACCACGCCAAAGATCTGCCTGAACGCTCCAGGCACGCCAACATTTTCTACAGGCTGACCTACTGTCGCGACGGCGTCTTCCAATCCGCACGCGAACTTATCGCCGACACAATCTATTGGAGTCAGGAAGACGATCACTTCCGCTACATGCTCGCCATTGTGCGCGACTGGAACCGCGAAATGGGCTTCGACGTTGGCAACGATCCTTCTATATACACGCCCTGGGAAGGTGATGTGTGGGAGTGCCCTCCAACCATCGTCCTCCAGGAACGCTATTATCACCCGACCAAGGCCATGCTTCGGGAGGTGGCCTACATGGGCTACACTCCTCCTCCCGATGCTATATACGATGTGAACTTTTTCAAGGAAGAATACGTGAGGTATAATGGCGACGACCTCGGGGATTTCAACCTTTGGTACGTGGGCCGATGGCATACGACCCGTGGACAGGGGCGTGGCTGCGCCTGCCCGAACTGCAGCTCCGCCATCACGCTTAGGGGAAGCATCAAGACCGTTGTCGTTGTCCTGCTGGACAAAGCTCAAAAGATGAAGGACAAAGCCCAAAAGGTGAAGGAGATGCCGGCCAAGATCTCCTCGAGCAAGTTGTCGTCGGTCAAGGGCTTCAACATCAAGAACCTATTCTCGAAGAAGTCGACCAGTGATGAGCCTGGCTCCAGTGCCGCCTAAAAAACTCTCTTCTCTCGGCATACCTCTCGGATGGGGGCATTTTCCTTTTCTTTTCTTCCTTCATGGGTGTGTTTTCTTTTTTTTTTTTTTTTTCATCACGATATCCGCGGGCAAAAAAAGATGGTTCTCTTGCACCAGTTTCTACCTTCTTTTATTATAATAATAACGGAAAAACGGGAATTGCTTTTGCACAACGTGCTCCTTCTCAATGGTTTAAATGGTTATCTAGTGGCTTCCTTGCCAGTGTGTTTGCACAACACGCTCCCTTCTAAGTTGTTTGAATGGTTCTCTGGCGGCTTCCGGTTTCCCTTCTAGCGTGGGCAAATATTTTCTATAGCCCATGCAATCACTGGTCCAGCTTAATAGACCTCGGGTCATAAACGCCATCGCGCTGGCAGCCTCGCGTTATTATGCGTTGGCAATCTTGAGATGGAAAGGATTAGGTTTTCTTTTTTAATTTCTAGTTGAATTGAAACCCGCCTAATACCCACTCTTGCGTGATTTATATGCTAGTGCCATAATCGTGATGGTTTGGGGATGATACTTCGCATGTGAAGATGCCTCTTCGACGGCTTACCAGCCGTCAAATTGGGCATATCACCGCAAAACTCGAACTGTTCTATAATACTATATTCCCTGGCTTAGAATGTAACCAAGTATATCGCAAGGCTTGTTCCGTATTTGTATAATTCAAAAGCTAGAATGGGACGTACGTAGTACGTTGCAATCATTATCCACGTACAATGCTAAGTGATAATATTATCCCCTGGAGTTTTAATTGATATGAATAACATAAGCAATATAAGCGCTTTATCACATGAGAGTCCAAAATATCATGCTTAGCATGTAGCGCGATAACTCTATCAACTAATGCTTTTGGTTGCATTGTTGGCTTTGTTCATGCACTTGCAGCCCAGGTGGGAAGATAATTGGGACCTAAATAATGTATATATGTTCGGAGGATATCAAATCGAAAAAAAATTATAGCAGACTTCATGATTTATAGAAATAAGGTAATAATCACTACATTCTTCTATATGCCAAGCATCTAAAGCTAACAGGACAGTATAAATTATCGTTGTAATCCAGGGGTAAAAGCTATCCACTTGGTTATTCGAACAGGTTGGAAAGCTTTTTCCAAACAGTAGAAAAAATGAGCCCCGAAGAAGTTAAGTTTGTCTATTGTGGAGAGAAAGACCCGCCTACTAACCAGCCTCCGTGCTGGGAAAAGCGCCCAGTATGCCCGTAGTGCAGACCGAACCACTGCCAGGGCAATTGAGCCCGAGACATCTGAAATGAGATGAGCTGTAGGCCAGGTTACATGATAGATGCGTAAAGAGCGTGGCTTGTTTCTCTAGCTAGGATAGAAATGCTACATTTAAGATGACTACATACAGAAGAGTCTTGCTAGAGCGAAAGTGATAGCTGAGAACACCCACAAAACCCAAACTCCCCTATCTGCCGAGCCCCGACCGGTTAGCTCCATGGTGTCTATACGGAACCCAGGATCTTCTTAGACGCGCCTCTCATGGTAGTAGATCCTTGTGCACTATCTACGGGAATTCATTTTCATCGAGCTTAACTCTGAAGTTCTCCCTTTTTATCTACTTTCTCAGCTAGGAAAAAAGACGCTAGCACGATTAGTTTCGGTCCAATCCGGCAGCCCTACCCAGTCCAGTCAGTTCTAGCCACCGCCGTCCCTTGGACACTTGGCGCGCATGTGAAACTGCTGCGGGGTGGCCAACGCGTGGGACGTCTCAATCATTCTCGCCTAACCATTGATCGCGCCCCCAAACACCCACCAAATTCTCGCCCCAACTTGAGCTACGATATCGAGCCGTCCAACTCGATGAAGCCTCTAAAGCGAGAAGGCGAAGACGACAAGCCAGAGAACAAGACCTTCCTCCCAAACCCTTGCTCTAACTTGGGCTGCGATATCGAACAATCCAACACGATGAAGCCTCTAAAGCGAGAAGACGAAGATGAGAATCTAGAGAGCAAGTCTTTCCTGTCCAAGCCTAGACGGCATTGGTCACAGCGCGACTCGTCGCTGTCCAGTCTTCCACCTGCACAGAGAGATCCTCGGGCGCCGTCTCCCCAGTCCACCGCCTCGCCCAAGTACGAAGACCTACAGATAGGCTCCAAGGCACGTAGGCCACCGCCTAGAGCGTCAGCGAGGTCCAAACCGAAGCCTCCCAAACGACTCTTCGAACCAGACGATGACGCATCTGCTCCCGCCACCAAGCAATCGAAGACGTGGTACCTCAACCGCTGGGTAGAGGTCGACTGTCCGTTAATATCAGCACATGAGGCGGGCAAAATCCTTAGCGCGATGCCTACAACCGAGAAGGCCAATGGCAATAAGCAAATGTCGCAGCAGCGAGATGCAGACGGTATAGTGGGCTCGCAGTCGGTGCAAAGCGAGAGGCTCAATACGTCCAACCCCCTGTCTCGCGGGCTCCTGAGGGCATACAGCATCACCATAGATAACTCGGGCAGGAGAATACCATGGGTCGTGCAAGAGCTGGTCACCAAGCACATTCGAAAGCAGCGCGACTCGTCACGGTTGGCAGAGGAGCAGGTGGACACGGTCGTCAGCTTCGTCGAGGAAATTTGGGATAGCGTCGAGCCTAAGATGTCAGATATTGTCAAGAGCCCTCTCTTCCCTTTAGATCATGGCGAGCTCCAGGAGGGGCGAGATCTTCTCTGGTCCACCCTACCCATGCGTGGGGGCGGTCAATCCAAATACCCCTATGCGCTCCCTGCGCCCAAGATAGACCGCCACTACGGATTCCTCACCACCCTAAAGTCGACCTGGTCCTGGAAGGAGCTCAGTGCAGCGGACGACACTGACGTACGGCCCTACTCACAACCGACGAGCGAGAATATCTTCCCCTTGTTCCTCTTCAAGGTCAAGTCCGAGTCAAGCCAGGGCACCCTGTACGAGGCAGAGGGCCAGCTAGCACTGGCGGGCTACCACTGCGTGCGCTCGCGGCTGTGGATGCTGAATCACGTCGCCCCTGAGCGGGAACGTAAAGCCACGGACGCCATGGTGTTCTCGTGCGCCGTCAGCCAGCGCGAGGCAGTCGCACACGTCCACTACTACAACCCTGAGAACAACATGCACTACATGTCGTACATTGACAGCTTCTACTACATGCGCGACTCGCAGAAGTGTGTGGACTACGTCAAGAACGTGGTGGAGTGGCTCGTCAAGATACAGCAACCGATTATACGGGATGAGTTGGACAAGTTGTACCCCATGGCGCTGCGTTGGAAGAAAAGCAATTCGAAGGCATCAAGTCGCTAAGGGGTGAGAAATGGGAGCTCGAGCAGGAGTCAGACGGCTGATCGGTCGAGCAAGATCCAGAAGATGGATCGGTCGAGGAAGAACTAAAGGACAGATCCACCTTGATGCATTTGATTAATTCTCTGGGCCATTCAAGTTGGCGGCACCTACTAGATACATGCTCTGCCCTCTGACTAACCGTCTGATTAATTGTGTGCCTCCTAATTGCGTGCCTTACTTCCTGCATATCATCAGGCGTAGATAGACATGTCCAGGCATAGTTACCAACTAAGGTTCATTTGTAGCTTGCTCACTACGAAATCAACTGCACAAACAGATCAAAGTGAACGTGAGCTCCTGGTACCTATGCTGAGGCCCTTCAGCATCGGATATAGGCAAGCCACCTCCAACCACAGCAAGTGTGCTATCACTCAGGAAGGACAGCGCCATATCTGATCGCTCCACCGTGTCTCATCCTACTCCCCAAGACTCGCAAGATTCACCGGCGGTATTGTAAAGAAATTGAAGGATGCTGTTGCGGCCTGATATGCCCCGGATAGTCAACGTCTTGACATATCCTATGATCCCAAGGCTCGATGGCACAGCTTGCCAGACTGTGGTTAGAGTGCCTAGGTTCGCTTCTGTTACTGTATTGGTTCACGGGATGATCCATAGGTATACTCTCGCTCGCTACCATAGCTTCTTCTAATAACAACACACTTCAGAATTTCACAATATTCACCTCGGCATTCGGCAAGACGCTTAGCCATGGCTTTCGCATGGCTTCCAGTGCGGCCCATGGAAGCGACACGGTGCTTGACAGTGGCTTCAGAGCAGAAACCCACCTGTTGGCGACATTCGGAAGTTCTGGTAAAGCTAAGCTTTACAAAGCCTCCGTCGCTCATATAGCCCGGCTCAGACTCTTTCAGCGGGTTAGTGGAAGCAGCACCTAGACCTCCCAACCCGAGGACTAACCAAGAATATCGCCACTGAACCGACTGGCCAAGTCCTCCGGCAGTGGACCTCGAACCTCTCCAAACAACTGCCTGCCTCGGACTTTGCGTTTCGTATCTTTCCGCTTCGTGTTTCCGTCCCTTCTATACTTACGAAGAGGTATCGGCATACTTGTAACTTGCAGCAGAACACGAACACTGTTTCTTTGCGTGTCTCCTATCTTTTTATCCAGTATTGTAAGTACTCGCCCAAATTCGAGCGTCTCTCGCTGCCTTTAACTGATACGTACGCCCTTTCTCTGTAGCATTTTAACACCACACGCTATCGCCTCGGAGGTAGAGAGCTGAACATGTCGAATCCGGTGCCATTCAAGGTTTCTGAGAAGAGTCGAGGGAGGAAAGCCATGGCATGAAGAGACGAGCTAGTGTCTTGACTCTCGAGATAACTCCGGAAGCCCCCAGAATCCCGCAACGAGGTCGATGATCTGGCCGCCTCATAGGCCTCCAATCCAGCCACGGAAGTTGGGGCATCGGATCATGGGGAGAAACAACTGCCTAGTGGCCGACGTTCAATGTCCATGCCTTTTTTTTGGGTTTCAAGATACAGTTCCACTCGAAAACGACCACAGTCTATAGAATACTCGAGATTTGCTTAAGCGCTCTCTTGCTGTGGTATAGACGATGCCTGATTTGGTCGACCTCTGCCTTCCACATGCTGGACGTGGATATTCTTATACGAGCTTACCGCCGCATCTTTTTGACCAAGGCACTTCGACATGCGCTCGCACGAGTAACCGCATTACCAGTCTGTCCGGTACATCTAGTGAGGCTGTCTTTGGCAGCAGAGGCATATGCTAGTAGGGTATGTCATTCTTTGACTTGGGTAGAGAGGCTGGGCCCACAAGACGATGCGAAAAATTACTGTTCAGTTCGTCGTAGTATGTGTCGATCTTGTCGCTCTAACAATGTTGCGCCGCCAGGGGTTCCTAACCATCTTGTGACGCAATTTAGGCCGATCGCAATGGAAAATTTAATTGAAAGCCTTGACACAGGGATCGAGCTAGATGCTGCCAGGTTCGGGATTGCTTTGACGTTTGTCTTTTGTCTGTTCACTTTCTCGCCTTTGAAGAAGGCGACGTGCGATGCTGGCCAATATGAGCGAGGATACTAAAGCGTATTAGAGCCAAAGTCCGCTACACGAACGCGTTCGTTTAGTAGGCCGATCGGCGGCCTACTGTTGTGAACTTGGCAGCGAGTCAAGGGGAAAGGATGCGACCGTCTTACTACGGTAAAAGCATTATCGCTATGTCAACATCATTGTTCGGGCTCAGGGCTGATTTTGTCAAGGACGTACAATATGCCAGCGCCGTCGATCTGCGCAATGATACTATTAGTCGCGGGAACAAGCTGCTAAGAATTGGGCGAGATCCGAGGCCCACGAAGTATAAATTACAGTTAAGAGGTACGGACAAGGTGTAGTCCGTTATTCAATTGTTACACCTTTCTTGAAGAATAACGATATACTAGAGCGCTTCCTGTCAAGTTTTTTGCCCGTCGCTAGATACACCAAGGCACCAGTTTTCTATCTAAAGGGTTAGTCCGACAATATACAACGCTACAACAACCCTAGGGACATTCTGCGAAGTATATCTCCTATTTAGTACTGTCATGCCTAACTCGCCTACATTATGTTTGGTCCGAAGACTTTTATATATATTTATATTTAACGTAATCCACCACGCAGTGACACCAACCACCTAGTGACACCGACG